>JAODUP010000061.1:287500-302500 GCA_025642065.1 Paralvinella palmiformis
CATTAAGGGCGCGGATCGGGGCGTCGTCCGCTAGGCGGCGCGGCGGTCTAGGGTCGGGGTAGACGATAATAGGCGACGATATATTTGGCAAAAATAAGGGACGCTCATCAATACGAAGCTAATGGGAAGCCAGCCAAGAGCTGATACAGTTCTGATACAGAGTCGTATCAGAGAAAGCTGATACAGAGATAATAAAACGTTCATCTATTGATACAGTTTAGTCAATAAACGACTGTTTCAGTTTAAGGTCGATAAAAGGAAAACGCAAAACGGAAAGAAAACATCATTTAAAAAAAATACAAATCTAGGATCGAATACAGTAATTATAAAACGAATTCAGTACTCAAATAATGAGTACGATTACTATGATGTGTAGAAGTAGTAGTTTGAGAAACAAGTATTACTCGATTATCGAGGGTGAGTACGTTTGAATGTACTCGTTTGAGAAAAGTTATTCTAAAGTTTGATGTTTTGTTGAAATAAAATATTAATCATTAAATATTAATGTTATAAAATTTAAATAAATTTACGGGTTCGAATAACTTGGTGTCTAAACACAGATACGTTCACGTAGATGCGCCCCCTTCGTATTATTAATTTATTAATTCAAGCAACTGCTTTATTATATTATATTTCTGACATTCTCTCTTTTAATATTATTCTAATCTAAGTTTATAAAATTATATAATTTTATGATGTTTAATAAACACATCAAAGTAACATTCATTCTCCTGTATAATGAGGCGTTTTCATACGTCACGTAACAGACAGATTAATGTAATCATAAGGATTGGTTCAGTGTCTGATTAAGCTAGTTTTCTATCAAGATTGTAGTATATGGAGGTCAGACGCGGAAATGTGACATCTTTTAGAGTATAACTCTGAGCCCGACCAAATGGTCTCAGCTATAGGCCGAGCTTGCTGAAACACTTTGGTTGATGATGGTTGATGATGATGATTGATGTTTTACGGCCACTTTTGTGCACATGCTAGGCTAAATGGGCCGAGCGACCTCCAAATATAATGAAGCGAAGTCAAGGATGAAACACCCTTCAGCTATGCCCACGCCGAGATTTGAACGCAGGTGGTAGCGATCTGTGTGGTCCAACGCGCTACCAGTCCGACCTCGGAGACCCACTATGGTATTTTGCAATGGCATGCTGCGTAGCACTGGATTAACGCCTTTAATTGTAGCTGGCTGCAAGAGTTCGAGATATTCGGATAGTTTTGTTTTAAATATAGAATCAGTATTTGTGTTAGATCTCTCACCTGCTCTATAAGTCCAACAAGTCTAACCAACATCATCCACTACTGTTTTTCTCCATTGATCTACTCGAAATTCAAGTGTCGGTGTCGCCTGGACTGACTCTTCTAGTACGTAGGTCAATGGTGCTATGATAAATCTTGTCCGCCATTTGTTGTCCAAGTGATCTCAGCCAGTGGTAACAACAGAAAGGCTCTTACACAAACAGGTCATAACATATCAGAATGTTCTTCGCACTGTTTTATACAAAACGAATACAAACAAGACACAAAGCAATGCAACGTCTTAATACATTTTCTGCAAAATTAACAATTGGTGGCTGTTTCTGCAGGATATATATATATATATATATATATACAAGACACTTTAACCTTATGGTGACTGCTCTATAGCAGTCATTATTAAATAGACACTTACATAACCAAAAGCGCATGAAACGTCATTAACTAAAAGCGTTTCGAGTGGCTTTTGGCAACAGCGGCCTTCAGAACAGAGCTATTACTGTGTACTTAAATGTTTATGAATAGAAATTATAGCTAATCAGAGATACAGGTTATATCAGAGAGGCTGTGGAATATTTCAAAAGTAGCCTTAACACACAATAGATTGTATTAGAGGCGAATCAATATTAGTGAGTGAACCGTTCCTTTACATTAATTGTTCTCGCCAGTATTTAGTCCAAACAACGAGCTGATCTAGTCCTAGTCTAGCGTCTCGTATCACGTCACATTTAGTCTCGATTCGAAGTGGATTTGTCATTTTGATTGCCCCTTGCCGCGGTGCTGACGATAACAACGTAGATGTTTAGCCGCGAGGTCTTTTGCTTGTTCGCCTTATTTCTCTTTCGCGTGCCGAGCTGTTGCTCGCCAGGTCCCAGGCGCTGATGGCCCGCCATCAAGCGACGTATTGTACAGTCGCCATTTTTAGCGGCAATCTCTCGCGAACTCGTGGGAGTCTTCATCTAGACACCGATAAACCCAGGCCCAGCTATTGGGCTTCTGGCCTTCGGAAGCTTTCTTCGCCCCGTCTAATGACCGTCTTGTGGGTGACGTTGGCTCAGCGGTGGAGCGGCGAATTGGAAAGCGGAACATGCTCGGTTCGGAGCCACAGACTACCAGCTGAATTACGATGTACCCTACCCGATTGACTTGGTCACAGATGATTACAGGTGAACGATGAAAGATAATGGTGCAATATACGACTATCATGAGCAACAAGGTAGAAGATGGTACCAGAATATTCAGGTCTATTTAATAATAATAATAGTAATAATAATAATAATAATAACATTGTAGATTTAATAAAGCGCCCTTGCTCTAACAGTAGTCACTCAAAGACACTGTAGAGTGAAACATAATATGAAATTTGAACGACCAAAACAGGAAGCATTTCGCTAGTGATAGTCAAAGATTTAAAATATTTAGAATAAAGATTCAGAATATGGACAATGAAGTGAATTAAATAAAAACAAATAAATATAAAACGTCCTCAGATTGTGTAATGATATTTGATAATGATGAGAGAAGATTGTTGTTGGCTGAAAGACGAATATCAGGGCAAAGAACCGACATCATGGCAATCAGGGAGTCTCTAGACTACTCTCTCTCTCTCTCTCTCTCTCTCTCTCTCTCTCTCTCTCTCTCTCTCCTCTCCCTCTCCCCCCCCCCCGTGTGTGTGTGCCTATAGGTGATCATATCGTGTGGCCAGCGCAGATGGGCCACGGAGTGTCAGCTATCTGCCGGTGGCACGACCAGCGGGAAATGGCATTCGACCCGGCACACGTGATGCCATTTCGTCGTTCACGCGTCAACAGGTCCGGGAGCCGACGAGCGGAGAACGTCGACGCGGGCCAGCTATCGGAAAATTGAATCTTTTAAGTGCCTCTGTCCGACGTTCCGGCTTTCGGGCGGCCCGACAGGACGATCTGACGGGGGCCGAACCGACCCTTGCCCCGTGGGCCGTCCGCTAAAGTGATGGAAGACACGAGAAGCCATTAATGGCTCGGCTCGGCTTGAAAGCTAGTTTACGGTCGGCCATCGGCGGGTCTGCCCATTACCCAATAAATAATGTCCACGAATCAAAACTATCGCCGCCTCTCTGTACGTAAAGGAGTAGCCAAAGAAGCCGAAGTAACCGGGTACGATTGCCCGCTGGTACGATTCATCGCCTGCTAAGTTCGAAAATTGTGTTCGGCATCCATTTGGTACGAGTGTTTCTTTGGTACGACTGTCCATTTGCGTTATTGTCTATTTGCCAGATCATCTGCTAGCGATCTCGTTCCTTTGTACCAGTAACTAGCTGGTACGATTCTGAGTTTGTATGATTGTCCTGAAAGGGGAGGCTATTTAAACGATTGTCCTCATGTACTGTTGGTCAGCTGTACCGTTGTCCCTCGATACGATTAGAGAGTTATTGCCTTGTCCAGTTGTACGGTTGCATATATGGAGGTTTGCCTTTTGAGGCGATTGGTTGTCCACTGATCGACAACCAATCGTGATACCAGTCTTCATAGAATGGGAATGCTTGCACCATTGTCCATTCTTACCGAGGTCTATTTACATCAAAGTCCATTTGTGCCAGTGTGTCTGTTCGTTGCAGTGTCTGTCTGTGCCTTACATGTTTTTTTTAATGCAAGTGCCTTTTTTGTATCACCTTTTATTTGTACCAGAATCTATTTACTTCCCTGTCCGTTTATATCGATATCTTTTCCTGTTGATGTCTATTCGTATCGTTGTCTATTTGTAACTTCCACAGCCTAATATTCCACGATAAAGGCAAAAAATAGGCCACATCATAACACGAAGAGGTGTCCCTGGAGCTGCGGATAGATGGTCTGAGAGCATGTTCCAACAGCTTAGCTCATCACACTGGCACAATAACACGACTTAGCAACATTGCTTAGTGTCATGACTCAGTTACTACTGTAAGTAATGATGTTGCTATTGCAGCTGTCTTAATTGCATAGATACCTTCATTTGGTATATCATGATGTATCTACTACTACTACTACTACTACTACTACTACTACTACTACTACTACTACTACTATTGCTCTTACCATCATTTGTACCAGGAGTGGTACCAGTAGTTGTTGTTCACGATGTTGTTATTATAGTACAACCAGAGTTATGATAGTTATTATCTAGTTATTGCCTAGAATCAATTTTGTTGTCGTCGATCTAACGTCGGCCCGAAGTCGAGTTTAATGTTGAAATAAATCTGGCCAAGACTAATTCAATAAAAAACAATACATCCCCAAACAGGGAAGAGGGGATAGGAAGGCGGAGCAGGGTGTCTGAAAAAAACGACGAGCAGACGACCCATCGCCAAACATAAACTACCGCATTTTCAGCTCGGCTAGTGACGTCATCCGAGAACGGCGTGTCTACAGGCGCGGGAACGAAAGCGAGAAAAAAGTCCGGCGGGTAATTGTCCCGCCATCAATGGAATCGTGTAGACTTCCTGAACAAATCCAGAGTTCTCGAGGACCGAGTAACCCTCGTCCCGCGTCTCGTGTCTGGATCGCTCTTCGGGGCGTGTTGCTTTCATTTTGTCAAGAGGCTCGCCAACGTCTTTGAGCTGCTGGCAGCAACAATTCTTCGAGCGACGCTGGTGAGAAGTCCTAATATTGACCTTAACACTTGACGCTGCCGCTTATTTGCGGCAAGTGAACTCGATTCGCACTCGACGCGTAGCTTTCTAATGGCACTTAAGAAATAACACCCCGGCTTCTAGGGAGGAGAGACGACGGCACCGGCACGGGGAGAACCCGACGTCGCTCGGGCGGATACCCAACGTCCGAGAGCCAAAACGCAGAAGGACCCAACACCGGCAGCGGCAGTGGGCGGTAGTGTGTTCGGTCGACGGCCGCTAGGTGGCGGCTATAAATCGAAGATGGCCGACTTCTTACGACTGGGCCATTTCGGTTGGTGCAGGGTTTTTTTTTTGTCTCGACACGCCATTTCCTGTCGCCTGCCGCCCCACTGAGTGGTGCTGTCGTGTTAGCACGGAGTGCTGGCGTCTTTAGGAAATGCAACAATTTTCTGAGATGCCCGGGGGTTCTCAACTGAGTAGAATTTCATGACCCCACCCTCCCCCCACCGCACCACAGAGATGCCTTTTAACGCCGTAATGTGCACACATCCATCCCGACTTACCGGAAATCCTGGGGAGGGCAGGAGGAAAAGTTAACGCAGGTTGTCTTTTAGTCGCACCGACCACTTTTAGAGACGCCCCATTTTACACCAGGAAGTCTCGGGGGTAGGTTCTCTTCCGTAGCCCTGTTGGTATAACATACCAACAGAAGACGTCCTATTTCAGACGATGATGACGTCATCGCGTTACCATTTCCATCCCGATGGACCTGTTGTGATGCTAACATCTAACACTTCGTCGATTGGCAGTTTATGGAGTACGACATCTGACCTGAGCCCGCAGTAGTACACGAACTCGGAACGACGACAACTCATAGTCATCGATTTACTTCACCGAGTCGGTACTCGTACCGCGAACGCGATATCGTGAAATATCATCGACCCGCGTATCGTGTTTGGTCTGTTGGCTCTTTCTTATTAGAAGAATAAGGACAGGACCACCTCCCGCCTATACAGCGCCCTCTGGCGTCCACACCACCCGACCGCTGTCCGGTGGTGGTTCTCGCCGATAACGGACTGGATCCGTTTTTTCCCAAACACAACTTATTACGTCTGGTTTCTCAGCTCATCCACCGCCCCCCCCCCACCCCCATCCCTCCGGTCGTTAGAACGTTGGATGAAGCGCTCGAAGAAGATGTAAATCAAACAAACTGAAGATAGATCTTCGATCTCTGAAACAAGCTTCTGAGATCCGAACACGATATTTAGCGCTGACGTATGTCAATTAGAAGTACACTGGCCCTCCCTTAGCGCAGCGGTTAGAGTACCGATATGTAAAATTTCCAGGTTGTGGGTTCAAAGCCGAAAAAACAAGAATAAGAACAAAATAACGTTAATTATGACAATCATATATTAATTAGCGCACATGTACTAATTAGAGCACACCTCAGCGTTCAGTTTCCAATGACTGTTAGTATGGAGAATAAAGTTAGTGCACATGCATTCAAATGGTTTTCTTCGGGTCCTCATCACTCATCAACATCCTTTCCATATAATTGTTATCTTTAGTGTTTGGCTTGCAGTAGTTTATGCCGTATACCGACATTATTACGAGTTTGGGGAAATATTTCAACAGCTATATTATTTTGGATCAACATTTCTTTTCGTTACGTTCGTCAGTAATCAGCTGACGAAGTTAACTTTCCGGGAAAGGTTCCCGTCAGCTAGCGAGTAGTCACGAGTTCAGTTGACTGAAAGAGTGGGCGTTTAATAGAGAATTAGACATTCCATGAAAAACGACGGTTTCTGCCAGCTTTTTCTGCTGGGAGGTGGTGGGGGGCACTAAGGCGTTAAGTAAATTTGATGTTTT
This sequence comes from Paralvinella palmiformis, assembly GCA_025642065.1. Taxonomy (NCBI): domain Eukaryota; kingdom Metazoa; phylum Annelida; class Polychaeta; order Terebellida; family Alvinellidae; genus Paralvinella; species Paralvinella palmiformis. The sequence goes on from JAODUP010000061.1 coordinate 294,228, forward strand.
ATTAACTGTATATGGCCGCAGCACGTCGGATGATTGAAAATAATATTAACCATTAACCCCCCCCCCCCCAAAAAAAAAAGACTATACAAAACACTCATCGTGATGTAATGTTTGGAGACCAAATATTTCTAACTACGAGCCACCAAATATCACGATATCTGAAACTAAAATATATCACGAGCTTTCCTCCATGAAACAATAACATTTTAATCGTTGATTAATCTTAACCGACGAGAGGATTGTCTAATTGCCAGGTCACGTGCCGGACACGCTCCTAGCGCCATTTCGGTAAATATTTATCCCGTAAACTCCCAAACGCCGCTCGGGAGTCGGATCGATTCGTGCTAGCGTCCTTCTGAACGTCGATGTCAAAACACGACCGACGCTCGAATGTTGTCCAAGAAGCTGGAGCGCCACTTAGCGGCCAAAATCTGGCGTCGGATTGACGCTGAAGAGCAACAATAACCCTTTCAATTAGCGACGGCTGGCTACCTGTTAGCGTCAGCCCGCGGCCCGCCAGCGGCCCTCTCAAAACGGCTCGCCGAGTGTCGTGGATTAGCCGACAATATCTCTGGCGGGATTCACGTCACGGTGCCGCTGTCAGCCCGTCGTCGACCTACACTCGGCGACCCATGTTCGTCCATTTCCGTAATTTCTCGGCCTCTCATCCCGTCAGCGTCGACCAATATTTGTAGTCTAAACATCGTCTTCGTGTCGTCGAGAGATCCCGGTGTCGTGTTCTGGCTCTGGTCGGCAGCTCCGACTGGATACAGCGGGGTCAAGGACACCAGAGCTTTGGGTAGTGGATCCTGGAATCTGACGGGAAGTTTAGTTTATATTCGGATGGAGGTTGTATGGGATCGCGTGTGAAGAACCGTGACGACACACATACAAACACACACACACACGCACACACGCACACGCACGCATGTACACGCACGCACGCACACGCACGCACGCGCACGCACGCACGCACGCACGCACGCACGCACGCACATACCTACACACACAGAGATAAAAAGAGAATGAGTGAGTGAGTAAGTAAACGAGTGAGTGAATCAGTGAGTGAGTGAGTGAGTGAGTGAGTGAATATATATTTTTACAACGCATCGGCCATTCAGTATTCCAGAACGTTAAAATTGAGACGCCAATAAAGACAGGGAGAAAATAAAATTGTGAGTTAAGAGAAGGGGTAAGGAGAAAAAGAAAGGGGGGAGGGAAGAGAGAAAGAAATAGTCAGATAAAAGAGAGAGGGAGAGAGAGAGAGAGAGAGAGAGAGAGAGGAGAGAGAGAGAGAGAGAGAGAGAGAGAGAGAGAGAGAGAGAGAGAGAGAGGAGAGAGAGAGGAGAGAGAGAGAAATAGTCAGATAAAAGAGAGAGGGGGAGAGAGATAGAGAGAGAGAGAGAGAGATAGAGAGAGAGAGAGAGAGAGAGAGAGAGAGAGAGAGAGAGAGAGAGAGAGAGTTGGCAATAGTAGCACTGAAGTCAGACAAGTGTTCGATCCGAGACTAATAGATCAATGATATTTTGACTTCAGTAGCTCCAGAGAAGGGAAAAAGATTGCAACGAAATCCGGTACGATAAATCTTAAGCGGACACATCGAAGTCGAGATTTCTAGGTGTGACGCCTCACGTGACTAGATTTACTTGCAACGAAAGTAAACTTTTGGCGAAGTTTCGGGGACGAGACATCGGAATAAAACGAAATTTGGGGTCAAGATTTCCGGATTGAAAGTTCAAGAAATGAGACATAGGAACGATACTTTGTGGGTAGGATTACACTGGGGGGGGGGGGGAACTATCTGGGGGGGATCACTTTCATTTGTTGCTGCAGGTTGTCGACGTAACCGAGAGTACGTGTGCCGATAGCACGTGCAGACCGGTATCGCTATTGACAACCGACGGTCGTTGGCCGTCGGTAAACATCGGAGACCGGAAATTGAGTTCGGTTGTACGATAATACGGTGCTCGGAATGAGCACGAGGCCGTGCGCGGACCGGCACAGAACCAACAAACGCGGACCAACAATGTTTGTGTATTGACGGCAACTGGCTTATGGTAAATTCCCTTTTAATTAGCGACCGTTCAATGATGGTGTGTGTGTGTGTGTGTGTGTGTGTGTGTGTGTGAGTTCGAGTCCGTCCGTCCGTCCGTCCGTCTGTCTGTTTATGTTCGCTTGTCTGGGATGACACATGTGGGAGCCGATATCCAGAAACCAGGTGTAGAAGTTATTAGTTCTTCAGGATCGCATTACAAATCTTTGTCATCGTTTGCACATCGGATTTTGTTCAGGATCATCAGAAGATAGCACAGCAACAAGCTGCTTACTTGTCTGGGTCCTTACTTTCCCTCCTTACGTTACGTTATCTATTACTTTAGTACTTACCCGTCTTTATAATAGTTGTCTTTCACTATGATACTTACCTGTCAATATAATACTTACTTGTAACTGTATTACCTGTCTGCCATTTTAATACTTATCTGTCCATAACATACTTACCTGTCACTTTAGTATTTACCTTTTAATGTCTATCTCCATTACTAATATATGTAAGTACAAACATATATACTTATTTGTAATATATGTACGCTTGAAGAAACTATGTTAATTACAGATCGACGTCAAAATGTCACGTGATTAACTCCGGATCATGCGCCGCTTGCCGACAGAAGGTCGCAATTACTGAACGTACCATGACCAACCAATTTAGGTATATAACTGATACATAACTGATACACAGCCTGCATACACCAGGTACACAGCCTGTATACAACGGGTACACGTCTGGTACTCAACAAGTACACAAGAGATACGTATCAGGTACGCAGATGGCACACGAGTGATACACAAATGGTGTATAAATAGAAAAACAGTATATAGTACACAACTGGTACGCCGATGGTACACATCTGGCACACAACAATACACGGCAGGGAGAGCAGAAACATCACGCTTATCCGGAATCGCTCCAGATGACGGGCCTACATTCGACTTCCGGTTCCCAGAACGAGGCAACTTTCAATTTTAGATAATATCTCGTTCTACTCCGAGAAATCGATTCATTTCTCGCGGTTCTTCCCTCAACGACTGGCGATAATCGGGCATTGAGAGGGAGAATCCATTCCATTTCCGGTCATTGACGCCAACAGGTCGCGTCGCAATCCCGCTTCGTTTGCCAAATATCGCCCGGAACCGTGCGACCATGGTGCGCCTACTGGGCGCTTGTGATCGCTATCGGTAGTTGAAAGTATCTTAGAATTGGCTTCTAGGTCCAGGAAGCGTTGCGCCACTCCCACCGGAAGAGGCCGACATTTTGATTTCGTCATCAAAGCCAGTTAACGCTAACGTTAATATCGGATCTGACGAGATCTCGCCGCTCTTTCGTCCCGTCAGATATCGGCCTTCAGCGGTCAGAATTGGGCCCTTTTGAGACGACCCCCTCGGGAATGTTTGTGATTTTCCGCCAATCACCGATAGAACGTTCCGGGCTGCGCGCTGTCGCTCTCGCGCATCTCGTCATCTCCGGCCCTCTGACGGTCACGTGACTATCGTAGCGGGCCATTTCGAACGCGGAGCCAATTGTCGACGGATTGATCAGCCGATATTTGCCGACAATTCTCTCCTCGGCTGGCGCTATTTACGCGTGGCGGCCATGTTGGTTTCTAGCCTCGGAATCAAACGATAGTCGGAAGAGGTTCCCGGATATTAGAATTCGCCTCGGAGAATGGCGAACAAATTTACACGTGACCTCCGTGTTGACCAGTCGCGACCATCGGCGATTGTCATTTCTGCTTCCGGTTCGACGTTGTATCAGTCATTGACGTCAGCGTCCGTGTCGACGTTGACGTGAAGTCGACGTCATTAATTTGAGATCGTTTTGTCAACATTGTTTCGTATTAGTTTGATTATGGCGGCCATTTTATTGATTGGTTATCGATCTGGCGAGCTCCGCCATCAGTAATAACGGTCATGTGATCACCACACACGACGACCGTTATTGACACGTGATCGTTGTCTATTTATTGAGTTAGCGGACAGGTGAGAGCCTTGAGCGGGTTGATGACGTCATTTGATAGGTACCGAATCGGCGGTCGACAAGTTGAAATCGGTTCTTCATTGGTCACGTGATAAGGTGTATGGTTACCAGCCTTTGAGGCTGTTACTATCTGTTATTACTACCCACCCATATCACACAGGTCCACCCATATCACAGTGGTCCACCCATGTCACAGTGGTCCACCCGTATCACACAGGTCCACCCATATCACAGTGGTCCACCCATATCACACAGGTCCACCCTTATCCAAATGGTCCACTCATATCACAGTGTCCGCCCATATCACAGTGGTCCGCTCATATCACAGTGGTGTACCCATATCACAGTGGTCTACCTATAACACAGTGGTCTACCCATATCACAGTGGTCCACCCATATCAAAGTGGTGTACCCATATCACAGTGGTCTACCCATATCACAGTGGTCCACCCATATCAAAGTGGTGTACCCATATAACAATGGTGCACCCATATCACAGAGGTCCACCCATATTATACTGGCCCACCCATATCTCAACAATCCATCCATATTACAGAGGTTCACATATATCAGTGGTCCGTTCATATCACAATGTTCCACTCATATTACAATGGTCCACCAATATCACGCTGCTACCCACACGTGTTGTAAAAGATTGTTTAATTTATACCGCATTCACCCACCTTGACTATAATACAATGTCTGACACTAACCGCAGTGACTGACCCTAACCACAGTGTCTGACCGTAACCGCAATGTCTGACCCTAACAGCAGTGTCTGACCCTAACCGCGATGTCTGACCCTATCCACAGTGACTGACCCTAACCACGTTGTTTGACCCTGACCACAGCGTCTGACCCTAACCACAGAGTTTGACCCTAAACACAGTGTTTGACCCTAAACACAGTGACTCACTCTGACCACAGTGACTCACCTATACCACAGAAGAGACTCATCCACTCAACAGTGACATAGACATACTACTATAGTTTAGTCACACTACATAATCCCAGCAATAACAACATAACTCAGCCATATCAAAATGGTTCATTCACCCAACTTGTACCCACCCAAACTACCTTGACCTCACCATACCACATTTACATACCCATACCAGAATCATCTACCCATAGCACTATGACCTACACATACTACCATGACCTACATATACTACTCTGACCAATATATATCACCACGGTATATGTATATATATATATATATAATATATATATATATATATATATATATACCACTATGACCTATACATACCACTATGACCTATACACACCACTATGACCTATACATACCACTATGACCTATACACACCACTATGACCTATACATACCACTATGACCTATACATACCTCTATGACCTATACACACCACTATGACATATACATACCACTATGACCTATACACACCACTATGACCTATACATACCACTATGACCTATACACACCACTATGACCTATACATACCTATATGACCTATACATACCACTATGACCTATACACACCACTATGACCTATACATACCTCTATGATCTATACACACCACTATGACCTATACATATCACTATGACCTATACATACCTCTATGACCTATACACACCACTATGACCTATACATACCACTATGACCTATACACACCACTATGACCTATACATACCACTATGACCTATACACACCACTATGACCTATACATACCTCTATGACCTATACATACCTCTATGACCTATACACACCACTATGACCTATACATACCACTATGACCTATACATACCACTATGACCTATACATACCACTATGACCTATACATACCACCACGACCGACACTTACCATAATAATTTAAACTAACAAGAGTGACCATTCAATATAACATTGATTTAATAATAATATCAGCGAAGATTCACCTTCAAAGAACACCATTCCAAGAGTCGCTAGTCGACACGGACTAGAATAGACTTGTTTGTGTTAAATCCTTTGATCTTCCTGTGGTAGATAACAGCTATCTCATCAATAACATCGTGTTATAGTTTGATGTTTACATGCTCTGTATTATAAAAACAATATTTTCAACATAGGTAAACATTTGTATTAGAAATACCTATTGCTAACAAATATAATAGTAGATACCCTTAACACAATAACAACAACAACGAATACACTCAGCAATGTTTTCTCCAACATCGATTAAACGTCAGATGTTAATCATAAGTTTCCCGAATATTTAAAAAATGTTTAGAGCAAATCTCAAATTTTAATTTTATGAACCATTCAAATGGAAGTAAAGTAAACCAAATAATACACCTTAATACGAGCTCAAATCGAGACCATTCATTACGATCATTATTATCAAATGCTGTCAATGTATCATTTAATAGTATCAACATATCATTGAACAGTATCAATGTATCATTTAATAGTATCAATATATCATATAATAGTATTATTTAAGGATATATTTCTCGTAGTAATATATAACCCGGTGACAGTACTGATACTATATGTATATTTATGTTTGTCGTTTGTAATAGCACATATATTCTCTGTTTCGTTTACTATTGTTTAACATAACAGTTTTAGATCACTGTTTAACCAATATAGAGAACTGAATGAAAGTTGGTACGTCTATAGCAACAAATAGAATATAAATATTAAGTTGTATTTATATAAATTATGTAAAGTCTCGAAATATATGTATTTAGTTAATTGAGTAGAATACATTGATACGGGCAAATCCCGTTGACCTATATTTAAACTAATATTTAAAAACGAATTATTTCATTTTTGTTGTTAGTACCAACAACATTAATCTTGTCATATTGGAGTTGTATTTGATACTGGAACGTCATTATCATTGCATCTTCATACATATTTGTATTGCTTCATGTCTCTAAAATTTAATATATATATATATATATATATATATATATATATTTTCGTTTTTTACTCCTACTCCACCGATCCTGTCATACAAAAGCAGTACTCTACATTTATGTAATCAACACGTATGCGTAAACAATTACCAAGACCTGATGTTACAACCTGTTTTTGCTTGATCCTGATACCTGGTCCTACTCACCTGGAACTAGTTATTATAGTGCTATCTTATGTATCGGGATCTGTGGTAAGACAGTTGTTTCTATAAAAGGTGTGCTATTAACTATTGATATTGTTTGAGTAAAACTGTACAATTATGTAGGTGTAAATTAGAAGATAATATTCGTTGTCGTACAATTTATTATCATTGTAAAACACGTGATGGTGGCGGTGCATTTCTGTTTGTAAACATATATTACATAGAACACTCATGCAGTTACAGACAGACGGACGGACGGGCGGACGTACGGATGGACGGACGGACGGACAGAAAGACATGCAGACAGGCAGGCAGACACAGACACACACACACATACCCACACACACACACGCACAAACACTGTCACACCATATACGTGTCATCGTATTCAGTATGGAAACTGGTCACGTGAAAGCGTCATCCAATATGGCAGACAACATTAGACGACCACGGCGTCCTTGTCTCCATGGTGATCGAGACGCAATAATACTTGTTGCTGGAGATGGTCAGGATCCGCCATTATGAAGATACATTGTTATCATTTACCATCTCAACACCAAGTGTCCTTATTTGACGTCAGATAACGCACCATTCGTCACTGACAGCAGCATTCAACATCCGCCATCAAAGCTAACGTCAGCATCGTATAGAAACGATAGTCTGTGTAACAGTCTATCGGCAACAGGAGACACGCCAATCGTGGCCCGGAAGTGGAACTCATCGCCGAAGCCGGAAGTGGGGCTCGGTTAGCGTCCCATCATCGGCGTGACGTCATAGACGGCTAGTGATCTGAGGCTTGATGGAGAAGAGCGGGAGACGGGGCGTTTGAAGAGGTGACGTCATGATTCGTTGCTGATCCAGACACCTGACTCGGATGAGGGCGTTACTTTCGATGCTTCCCTGTCGCCGTTACGTCATATTCTGATCCAGAGATGAAGCTTAGAAGACAGGGGTTGATGGGCTACGCTTTTATCCTTGGCGGAGAGAGAGATAAAATTGATGACACTTGTCACTATGATGAAAGCAGCACAGATAACACGGATCATCTGAGCGAAGTCGGTGGTTCGAAAGGTCAAGTCATCTCAGGAAGTACGCAAATGGGTGATTTCCGGTTTTGTAATTCACGTGACCGGAGTGACGAAAGTTAAATGTTT
>JAODUP010000061.1:307500-312500 GCA_025642065.1 Paralvinella palmiformis
ATTGGCCTGCTCGCGTGAAAATAACAAAAAAACCGGCGTGGAGTCGGCGCGTGTCCGTGTCCATCCGCGCCTCGTAAATCATCATGTACAAACATCGACCTGCCGAAGGTCATCGGACAAGGTCACAGAACAGAAGATGACCATCGAATGCCACCGTGGCTATCAGAGTTCAAAGGTCATCGGCCCTTTCCGCCCGACATCTGGACGCGGCAAGGCCTACGTGACCCCGGAGCTGACCGGAAGCCGCCGACTCGAAGGCCGACCACCACGTGATGCGGTCACGGCGCGGACGGACAGAAAGGCGGAAGTCACACACCGCGATCCACTCCACCGGCAGCAACCTCTGACCCCGAGACAGCCAGGGACTTGCCCTCGACCTGACCGGCCCAATTCCAGTGTCACTAACCCAATTATGAGAGGGCATAAAACATCTGAGATGTGACAATCAGCCTGAAGAATGCCGCCCGTTAATTGGTCGTCGTCATCTGTTAATTGATCATATTCGGCTGTTAATTGGCTTAATTGTGCGCTATCGGCTTTCAGTTCGAGATCAATTCGTCGTTAATTGGACTTTTCTTACTTGAACGATCGCAAGACGTCAAACGTTTTGTACGTTCAGCACCTTGGACGCGTAGATTGATTCATTTCGCGGTACACTGCGAGATGGCTAGAGGTTGGACGCTAACTGGTGGAATGGGTTTTTTATCCCTTCACATTGAAGAGCTCACAGTAGCTCGTGATTGTCATCTAGTGACACCTGCCAGGTAACCGTCATTGTTACGACGACAATTCTCAGCAGCCGACGATGAGATGGTGTTATAAACTGTCGGGGGATAATTTCCGTTGTCGTGACAACTGTGTCAATAATCGAAGAGTGTTTGACAAAGTTCTCCAACGAGTTTTTGTTTTCTAAATTAGCCTCAATCGGTAATTATGGAATATGGATATGTTGCGCCCCCCTTTACCTCCCCCCGCTGAGGAAAAAAGTCATATTTGGCGACTAATGAATGGCTGAACCGGTGTGTCCGTCGTCCCTCCGTCTGTCTGTCTGTCTGTCTGTCTGTCTGTCTGTCTGTCTGTCTGTCTGTCTGTCTGTCTGTCTGTCTGTCTGTCTGTCTGTATGTCTGTCTGTCTGTCTGTCTGTCTGTCTGTCTGTCTGTCTGTCTGTCTGTCTGTCTGTCTGTCTGTCTGTCTGTCTGTCTGTCTGTCTGTCTGTCTGTCTGTCTGTCTGTCTGTCTGTCTGTCGGTTTAGCAGTGTGGGATAAGGCACTGATACAGAGAATCTCGAATTGTGATTACAAGCTCTGAACGATTTATCAGGGGATTGAATTCAGACCGTTGGTTTTTCAACGTCGGTATGATACAATGATAATATAAGATTAACACCGGAGTCCTTTCCAACCCATGCCAACTGAAGTCCTTTCCAACCCATGCCAACTGAAGTCCTTTCCAACCCATGCCAACTGAAGTCCTTTCCAACGCACGCCAACTGAGGCTCTTCTAAGCCCATGCTAGCTGAGGTGCTTCCCAATTCATGCCAACTGAAGTCCCTCCCAATTCATCCCAACTGAAGTCCTTCACAACCGATGTCAACAGAGGTTTTTCCCAACCCATGCCCAGTGAGGGTTTTCCCAACCCATGCCGAATGAAATCACCCAAATGATACAGGTATGACCTGTTACTCTATTTATTGGCAGATCCAGTTTTATGACCAACAAATCTACGAACTTTATTGATTTCGATACAATTTCCGTCTTTTCATCAATCACGGATCTTCAGTTCTAATCAGATAAACAACTAACTGACCAATCTTCATCGATAAGTTTTCTGATCATTCTTTATTGTTGTCCTCCAGGTCGATGTTTTAAAATTGTCGAAATCTTCAAAGCCCGAGAAAGATTTCCGCAAACTCAGTCGATGAACACTAGACATCAAACCCATCATCATCATCAACATGATGATGATGATGATGATGATGATAATAATAATAATAATAATAATAATAATAATAATAATAATAATAATAATAATAATAATGTAAATTTTCAAATGCCTGACGCCATTCAAAGAAGCTGTACACTTAATTGCCAATATGGAGAAGCCAAAATTCTAAGAAAAATAATCAAGTATGTATAACTATTACCCATTATCTGCAACCTTAAAGAAGTGAGTGTTAGGAAGAAAATATGCATTTTAAAGAAATAATCCACTTCTAAGCAATTAAACTTCATTATTATTATTATTATTATTATTATTATTAACGGGCAGATTGCCACAGATAATCAGATTTTCGCTCCGACGTCAAACCATGATCTACAACAGTCTATCCGACGTCTGTCCGCTGAAGGCCCGCCGAAGGCCCGAAGGAGCTGCCAATCAGCTGACCATTGTTCCCGTCCGATCTGGCTCACTTCTCGACCGGACACATAAGACAACAATAGCTCAGACCGGGTCCCTCATTATATCCAGGTAACTATTGTCTTGATACTAACACACCATGGCCACTCTCTATATATCGTGATTACATTAACCAATACGAGCTGTTCAACTGATCTCGTCGGCCGAGTGTGTGTGTGTGTGTGTGTGTGTGTGTGTAGGGGGACGGTTGCCAAGGGCTTCATTAATCGGGGGCAACCGCGCCCCCTGTCGTACATCCTGGATGTGGAGGATGGTGGGTGGCGGTGGGTGGTGGTCGGTGGACGTCCTTCTCTTCAAGCCGATTAATTGAATTTAACCAGTCCCGAAGAGCTCACCGGTCGGTGTTCGCCTATTATCGCTCAAACGACACCGGCTAGAATTCGATTACAGCGACGTCTGTCGGTGAGCCATTGTTGGTCAGCGGGTCGCCTGTGGCACAGTCTCCGGGGGGAAGTCCCGGCTAACGGACCACCGTACCCCTTCGTTTGACCCGCGGTCCGACCTCCCGAGACTGCTCCCCGTGTATCAACAGCGAGTCGTCGCTCGGATCATCCGGATTCGACCCTTGAATCCGACGACCCAATCCTCCACCCATTTAATGTCCGGAACGAGATCCCGACGGGCGTGCCGAAATCCGATTTGTTGCTCTCGGCGTAACGTCGTAACGACGGTCGGGCTGCCCGCGCCCCACGGGTCGCGTTATCGCGGGCGGCGACGTCTCCCGGAGGCCCGGACGACGAACAATCGCTTCCGGTCGTCGGGATGTCGGCGACAAAGAGCGGACAATCGGTCTAAATTGTCCCTTTGGTCTACCGTCATCCTTGGCCTTCTTCGGGCCAATTGTTGCTCGTTCGACTGTTACTTGATGAAATCTCGGAGTAGTAATTCTCGGTGGAGATCAGTTGGTTATTGAGGGATCTGAGTTGAGATTTTGGTCTACGTCCTCTCTAAAGACTGTTGATTCGTTGAGGATGATGCTGGGAGTTGTCGGTCTTTTCGAGGGAATCTCTATAATAGTGAAGGCGCTGGTCGGAGATGTTGTGTGTGCGTGTGTATGTGTATGTGTGCGTGTGTATGTGTACGTGTGTGTGTACGTGTGTGTGAGTGGGTGTGATAATGATTGATGTTTTACGGCCATTGTTGTGCATGTGGTAGGCTAAATGAACCGACCTCTAAAGGTAATGAAACGAAGTCAAAGATGAAACACCCTTCAGATATGCTCACATCGAGATTAGAACTCCGGTGGTAGTGATCTGTGATCCAAAGCGCTACCAGTTAGACCACGTGGGTGCCCTGTGTGTGCGTGTATGTGTGTCGTACTTTTTGGTACGATATTCGTGTACTGTGTGTATTTTGTCATAAATTGTTAATTTGATATCTGTTAGAAGAGAGACAACTCTGTCAGATGTTGATTGACCCAGAAGAGACAATGAGAACTTGCTAGATTTCACACACACACACACACACACACACACACACACACACACACACACACACACACACACACACACACACACACACACACACACACACACACACACACACACACACACACACACACACACACACACGTGCATGCGCATGCCACACATACACACGTACACACACACTCTGTGTGTGTGTAGTTCGCTGACATGATTCTTCACTTAACCGACCATAGCCAACGGGGATAAAAGTGGGATGGGGGTGGGGTGACCTATAGCCACAGGAAAATCGGACATCATCGACTTGACTCAGACATCATCGACTAATCTCGGACATCATCGACTTGACTCGGACATCATCGACTAGACTCGGACATCATCGACTAGTCTCGGACATCATCGACTAGTCTCGGACATCATCGACTAGTCTCGGACATAATCGACTTGACTCGGACATCATCGACTAGTCTCGGACATCATCGACTAGTCTCGGACATCATCGACTAGTCTCGGACATCATCGACTTGTCTCGGACATCATCGACTAGTCTCGGACATCGACTTGACTCGGACATCATTGACTAGTCTCGGACATCATCGACTAGACTCGGACATCATCGACTAGTCTCGGACATCATCGACTAGTCTCGGACATAATCGACTTGACTCGGACATCATTGACTAGTCTCGGACATCATCGACTAGACTCGGACATCATCGACTAGTCTCGGACATCATCGACAATTGACGACTATACGAGGAGAGAGGACAATCACCCTCTGCTCCGTTGCCCAACGACGCCCCCCCTCTATCTATTCGTCAATTGATTTCTTCGATGAATCAATTTCGTTGACGGAGTACCACCACCAAATATGTCGGTCAACATGGTAATGAGGACAGTGTCGTAGATATTGTCGACGTCGACGTTAAGTGTGTGTAAACAGAGTTGACTATCAGACGTCAGACGTCAGACAACGTCATACGCTCGACGCTTCATTTGTCCACCGATCGAACGGCGATGGAGCGCGAAATAACACACACACACACACACGCACACACACACACACACACACACACACACACACACACACACACACACACACACACACACACACACACACACACACACACACACACACACACATCTCTCTCTCTCTCT
>JAODUP010000061.1:317500-325000 GCA_025642065.1 Paralvinella palmiformis
TAAACTATTTGACTCCAACAAGTGTTTGACAAAGTTAGCCTATAGCTCAACCACACAACTAAGTGCCTTTGACCAAAATGGAGGTTTAAGAAGTCGAAGAACAAAGTTTGACTGATAACGTCAACCACTTACCGTTACAGAATCGGACAGCCATTGGCTGGATGAGTGGCGTGTACGGGGCGACGGCTGCCAGTAACGGTTCTGTCATCACGGGTCTGACGTCGACGTCAGTCTTGACGATGTCCAGTCGCGAGATGGCATCGCCGCCTCTCTTCTCTCCTTTGTCCTTCTTCTTAACAAGAAACGAACGAGGCATCGTGGTCGGTGCCAAGAACGAGCGAGTCCGTCCAGTGATCCGGTGATCCGAGTCAGCTCCGGGTACGGCTCCGACTGGGATGTTTGTGTCCGGGTGAGTGTACCAACTCGGAGAGTTGTCAGAGACTGTCGGATGCTCGAACGAAGTTCGGTTGGCCAACTCCTGTTGTCGTTGTTGTTATTGGTACGTCGTACTGACACTAAGTCAATCTGATGATCATCGATGAGGTATCGGGTGTTCGCCGATGAGCAGGAAGTCCGATGAGGTATCAACCGGCTGCCAGTTGCTTTTATAGCGCGCCGATGCGTGCCCGTCGGTCGTGATGCCCGAGCGGCGCGTTCGTTGGTCAGAGAATTGCGGAGAGAGGGAGAGGGAGAGAGAGAGGGAGAGACAGAGAGGGAGAGTCACGACGACGATGGCAAGAAGTTACCAATCAGTGTCCAGACAGAGGCGTCGATAGCAACACACTGCCGCCGGCTTACAGCTTCGCCGCCCGATAATCTGTTGTGGCTGCAGTCGAGCCGAGCAATCACCAACAACTCATTGTTCCCACCAGAATCTGGAGCTCAGAGGAGGAAGAGGTAGAGGGAGGGGGTGGCCCCCATTTACGAGGCACACCCGATCATGGTTGGTCGGCCCGATCTCAACAAGTCAGAGAAACAAGTTGGACAGAGATCTCGGGACGGTGCCCGTCTCTCTGTGTGTGTGTGTGTGTGTATGTGTGCGCTTGCTTGCTTGTAGGTGTGTGCATTGCGTGCGTGCGTGGATGGGGGAGAGCCCGATGGAGGCCCATTAGGCACGAGACGAGCAGCCAACCAGATCTCCTCACAGCAGCCCCACCGAGCCAGCCTACCATGACTTGTAGTCGCTTTGTAATGGTCGAAAGAGGGCGGCGCTAGCCAGCCAATCAGCGGACGTCCTTCCTGCTTCCTCCGTATCGCATCCTGCCCACGAGCCGCGCATCCTTAATGAGCAGACGACAACAGGCACTCTGCTGTCATCTGCCGCTGACAATTGGTCGTCTGCCTGGGCTGCGGAGCCCTTCTGTTCGCCTAACATAGGCGAGCAAAGGCGACCACGAGATGGGGCGAGCTCCTCAGATAGGAGTCTTCCGACACTTTCATGTCTCTCTCTGCGTATTTCTTTATCCTGTTTTTTGTATTTATGTTTTTATATTGACATCAATATCTGTTGAAGTGCTAGCCGGTCTCCTAGATCTTCCGACTTCGTGCGGCTTTTTGTTTTTATTAATTTTCGTTATTTTTATTGTGTACTTTTTCAGATGGACCAACTTAATTTGCGTCATAATTCTCGTGATGGTGAGGGAATGTTTTCTCATTTACAGTCCATCTGGTGAATGATGGCCACGCTAGGCGTTCGGTGAGTCGTATAGCGCGCAGACGATCGCGCTCGCTCCATTGTCGGGCGGAGGCGGACGACGCAGATGACGTGGGATCATACCATCATTGACTTCAGTGACACGTGACACGCGCAAGCGCAGTTACACGTCACGGCTGTCGTCGAATTTGCCCCGTTATCGTCTGCCTAGGCAAATATCATCCCCCTAAAACAACCGCCATTGTTCGTCCGATCGCGGGCAAAGGCAGACGAACGCCGCCGCACAAAACAATAACAATACCTTAGGGTCAAAGGGCATGGCTTAGGAAGGTACAATGCTTCCACCGTCATCGCCACGACAACAATCTCTCTCTCTCTCTCTCTCTCTCTCTCTCTATCTCTCTCTCTCTCTCTCTCTACTCAACCCCCTCACCACTCGATTGTTCTCCGGCAATCATCGAGCTGTTAATTAATTTTCACTTTAATCCCAGATTTTGGTACTCGGCGAAGCTGACTTGCCAGCGGCCCCGAGTTGAAGGCGAAGCCACGTCGCATGACCGAAAAGATTATCCCGGCACACTAATGACGGGTCTTAGGGAGACATGTCAGCGGTGTTCACGTGGTACTACGCGGTATCACGAGGTCGCCCCTTCGACGTCTCTGAGCCGGTCCTAAATCTGACCAAATTGAGCCAAACTCGCCGTAATCTGCCAACTTCTCCCAGCGGTCATTACACGGTTAATGCAGGAAGAAAACTTGTCGGTATCCTACCTGGATAGTTGACGTCATAAAGGTGTTGGTCGCGATGTGACCAGTGGGGGGGGGGGGACAGGTTTGCTGTTTATTTGTGAGACGACAGTCGACAGGTAGACGATATAAGGCGATATAGGCGATATAGGACAATATACGGTGATATAAAGCTAACATTGACGTGAGACGATTTGTGACCGGGTTATGAGAAATAAGAGAAAGGTGATGGAGAAATAGATAGATAGATAGATAGATAGATAGATAGATAGATAGATAGATAGATAGATAGATAGATAGATAGATCAATTCTCTTAGGCTTAGATGTACATTTCAAGGATCAAGCGATTCATTAATTGATTAGCTGATTAAGTGAGTGAGTGAGTGAGTGAGTGAGTGAGTGAGTGAGTGAGTGAGTGAGTGAGTGAGTGAGTGAGTGAGTGAGTGAGTGAGTGAGTGAGTGAGTGAGTGGTGAGTGAGTGAGTGAGTGAGTGAGTGAGTGAGTGAGTGGTGGTGAGTGAGTGGTGGTGGTGGTGGTGGTGGTGGTGAGTGAGTGGTGGTGAGTGAGTGGTGGTGGTGGTGGTGGTGGTGAGTGAGTGAGTGAGTGAGTGAGTGAGTGAGTGAGTGAGTGAGTGAGTGAGTGAGTGAGTGAGTGAGTGAGTGAGTGAGTGAGTGAGTGAGTGAGTGAGTGAGTGAGTGAGTGAGTGAGTGAGTGAGTGAGTGTTTTGTTTATGTCTACTTGCTAGTCACACCTGGGATGTGAAGATGATCAAATTAAATATTGAAATTTTAAGTTTACTATAGATAGCAAATTGATAAATAGATAGCTGTAATTAATATAGATGTTGTTGTTGTTATTCTTGTTGTTGTTGATCATGATGATGATGGTGGTGGTGGTGGTGGTGATGATATGATAGATATATATATATATATATATATATAATAAATATATATATATATATATATATATATATATATATATATATATATATATATATATATATATATATATAGAGAGAGAGAGAGAGAGAGATATGTATAGATCGATAGATAGAGATAA
Organism: Paralvinella palmiformis; assembly: GCA_025642065.1. Taxonomy (NCBI): domain Eukaryota; kingdom Metazoa; phylum Annelida; class Polychaeta; order Terebellida; family Alvinellidae; genus Paralvinella; species Paralvinella palmiformis. Next base: position 320,962 of record JAODUP010000061.1, read on the forward strand.
ATAGAGAGAGAATGTGTGTGTGTGTGTGTGTGTGTGTGTGTGTGTGTGTGTGTGTGTGTGTGTGTGTGTGTGTGTGTGTGTGTGTTTAAAAGTAGCTTAACAGTAGCCATATTTATCCAGAGATTCCTCCTATAATTAAGCTACTTAAGACGAGCTTATAACAATCGACGTGTCGTCATTCTAGCCGCCGACTGATCCCTGTCGTCATTTTATTGTCAACCAAATCGTCACATTTAGCCGCCATTAATCCACCTAGAGTAGTCATCACGTGATTATCACGTGACATGCCCAATCACGATCCCGGTCGCCGATCTAAGCGAGCTGACATCGAGAAAACATCGAATTGATTGTCCAGATCCACTCGTTGTCACAAATCAAGTGTCACTCTTGTCTCACAAACAGTTCAATGTCGTGGTATTTGCTCGAAGTGGAAATACTCGACGTTTCTTATGTTAAAGCCATTTTTGTCCACACAACCACCCTTCTCTCTATGATTATTTCTGATTATTTTCGGGATTTCATGGACGATATTCCTGATGATCCACCGATGAGTTAGATGATAATGTCGGATCAATCACTGTCATTCTGTCTCGTCACGGGTTAGTAACTTTTAGCGGAATGGCTCGCATTATGTTCAGGTGTTTTCGTTAGCCATTGTCATAATGCCGGCGTGTCACGTGACCATCTGTTTGTTGTTTGTAATTAAAAACTGTGTTATTAACTTCGCCGAATCTCTCTCTCTCTCATATTCTCTCTCTCACTCTCTCTCTCTCTCTCTCTCTCTCTCTCATTATATATATATATATATATATATATATATATATATATATGTGTGTGTGTGTTTTTAAACTATATCCATCTATCTTCGAGGTAGCTTTTCACAAACCACTAAAATCAACAGACAGACAGACAGACAGACAGACAGACAGACAGACAGACAGACAGACAGACAGACAGACAGACAGACAGACAGACAGACAGACAGACAGACAGACAGACAGACAGACAGACAGACAGACAGACAGACAGACAGACAGACAGACAGACAGACAGACAGACAGACAGACAGACAGACAGACAGACAGACAGACAGACAGACAGACAGACAGACAGACAGACAGACAGACAGACAGACAGACAGACAGACAGACAGACAGACAGACAGACAGACAGACAGACAGACAGACAGACAGACAGACAGACAGACAGACAGACAGACAGACAGACAGACAGACAGACAGACAGACAGACAGACAGACAGACAGACAGACAGACAGACAGACAGACAGACAGACAGACAGACAGACAGACGACACCTTCATATCAACGTTATCAACAAAATAAAATCTCATAATAAAGCAGTTAATTTACAAAAACACAAAAACGTCGCTCTACCATTAGCTATATCGCCATATTGGCAAAAAACTTGGCTAATTGTGCGCAGGAGTCTAGTGGATTTGGCGATATGAGTGGCGCCTCCTGGTGATGAAACGGCGAACGAAACACAAACAAATGTGACGTCACCGGCCCAAACTGGGCTAATGATCTGCGAGGCGTGATGACAAACAGGAACCCGTCGACCGGAACCGGAAGAGAAATGGCCGAACGTCGCGCTCTGATTGGTTGTCAGTGTCAGCTGACCTCGACAATGCTCGGACACTCCTCCTGTGGATGGCCGACCATACCCCGAGTGTCATGTGACCGATGTTAGTTCGGGATCGTTTCTTGTTGCTAGGAAACATTCGTTGCGCGACAACCACCACGCGATGGAGCCACCTGTCATTTGTTTTGTAACGGACCCCTCACCCTTTTACCATATCACCATTCTCCCCCTCCCTACGTGGACGAGTATTAGCGGGCACATGCGCGCGCTCGCGTCATTCCAATTTGCTCGCAGATAATGAATTATTCCGGTTCGGATACGACCAAGAGACGGAACTCGCACTTTTCTTTGTTTGTTGATGAAAATTAGCGAAGATCTTTTGTTGGAGGAGGGTCACCATGGCAACTGATCAGTTCACCGCCTCGCTATCCTGGGACCAATCGGCCAACAAACTCCTAAATCACGATACAGGATTACCCGATGACGTAATGACCTTGATGACGCCCAATCTGGAACGGAATTCCACTCCCTTTTTACCCTGTTCGGTTTATCCCAAGACGACAGGTGGACAATTGGTTAGCGCAATTTCCAACGCCAGGGGGCGTCTTTCGACTGCGGCCATTATTAGCTGGAACAGAGGGAAGAGAGACGGCCATTATTAGCTCCATCAAGAGAGATACACTTACTCCCTGGTCGACCCTTATCGCGGTAGCAAATGCGCATGCGCCTGATTGACCGGAAGCGTTCCGGAGCACTTCCAGTCCCCGGATATGTGCTCCCGAAAATATGGCCATCCGCTTAATGTGGCTATTGACACTCTTTAAGCGGCGTCTGCCTCGAAATGATATACTGGGGACATCGAGGTCAGGGAAAGACATGAGGAGAGGAGGGAAAGGGGAGTTAGGGTAAGAGAGGGAGGGAAGGGAAGATGAGGTGAATGAGGACACACATAGAGAGAAACAGAGATAGGAGAACAAGAGGATGATTATATACACACACACACCCACGCGCGCGGGCGCGCGCACACGCACACACACACACACACACACACATCTGAGGTGTCGACATTTTTATATACAGGTTTCTTTTGGACCACAGAAAATTACTGTTGAATGTAAACTGTGGTGTCAAAATAGTTTATGATATGTATGTAGCAAGTCATCATTGAACCACACGCACGTGTTGTTTGCTCCGAGCTGTGGTATCAAATGGTATGTTTTTTTACGTGCTTCCGCTTTTTGTACGTAGCCTGCATGTAGCCGCTTTCCTGTGGGCGTGACATATTTGTCGCGTACGAAAAGCGAATTAGCTGGTTCCCACAGGCTGATGAGTAGACCAGACAGATGCTTAGGTATATGCATACATCTATCAATATGTGGAGGTATGGAACATTTTATTTTTAGATTAATGTATGTATAGTTGTATTTGTATTTAGATTTATGGAGGTAGGTTTCGAAGGATGTTTAGATATATTGATGCTCTGTGCCTGTTGCCTCTTTATATGTACCCTAAAACACACACACACACACACACACACACACACACACACACACACACACACACACACACACACACACACACACACACACAACACACACACACACACAATATACATTATAAAACATATACTACACACACAACACACGCACACACACACGCACACACACACAATATATATATATATATATATATATATATATATATATATATATATAGTGAGAGAGAGAGAGAGAGAGAGAGAGAGAGAGTCATGTGCCATATATTTATTGTTTATAGGCCACCTTTTTTCTGATCAACAATGATGGTTCTTTCTGACAAAAAGATCGGCTTAAAATGGCATCAAACTTTTATTGCTCGTTTGACGCTAAAGCTAGAAGTGATCCGACCGAAATCAAGGTCGATGGTAAAACGATATCCGGGAGAACGGAACAAAGTAAACTAGGGCAATGAAGTGGCGACACCAAGTGAAAAATACACGACAACAAAGACGACGACAGTTCCCTAAAGATTCCCGCAAAAAGGAACACTCTTCTTCCGCCGGACGCTCCCATGCCATCAGCCACCCACCGTCGTCCCCGGCGAACATAATCCGGTCTTCGGGATCCAAGGATCGGGACACGACACCCGAGAGACTGCGGCCTCCTTATTGCGGATAGCTGGATCGAATCCGTACGCTGGGCGAATGGAGGTAACGTATTGCTTATCTTCACGCCGCTCTGGAGACGGGAATCCACCGATTGGCGAATCGTCGTCCGTTTTTGGTCAAAGGGCCGACGAAGATCAATGAATGGAAATCATTTCTCTCGTAAGTAGCCACCTTTTTATGGCGGCTACTTAACTACTAGCCGAGTCTTTGTCGTCCACAGATTGCCATCGACGGGAGGGAGTATGGGTAGAAGGGGTGTAGGGACGATGGGGGAGGGGGGATAGGGGGGA
>JAODUP010000061.1:330000-342500 GCA_025642065.1 Paralvinella palmiformis
GTGATTTATAATTTATCACCATGATCATAATCATGACGATCAGGATCAGAATCAGAATGATGGAATGATTTTTTTTTATGAAATCATTTGATTTTCACGAAGATTTCTTCTTTAAAAGGAAATTAGCTAGAAATAAATACGATCCTCAAATATGATGGAGCTTAGGAAAGCCTTTGACTATTTGAGACTGTTCGTGATGATGTACTGATTCATTAACGGTATGTGTGAAAGAACCAACGATATGGTATTTTCTCTCTCTCTCTCTCTCTCCTCTCTCTCTCTCTCTCTCTCTCTCTCTCTCTGTGTGTGTGTGTGTGTGTGTGAGAGAGAAAGAGAGATAATGAGTGAGTGAGTCAGTCAGTCAGTCAGTCAATCAGTAATTGAATGATTCAGTCAGTCAGTCGGTCGGTCGGTCGGTGAGTCAGTGGGGGAGATGGTTGGTGGATGAGTGAATGAATGATTAATTAATTAATTAAGTAATTAATTCATTTATTCATTCGTTCATTCAGTTAGTTAATCAGTCAGTTAGAAACTCAGTCAATCAGTCAGTCAATCAGTCCGTCAATTACTCGGTCAGTCATTATAAGAGTCAGTCAGTCAGTTATTCTATCAGTCAGTCAGTCCACTCAGGGTCAGTCAGTCAGTGTAGTACAGTCCACCCCCTTCCAGTACAGTCCCATGCCAGTTGCTACAGACGGCTAGCCTTGATCCTGACACTAAGACTATGTCGGCTGGCCACACTCAAAGTATCTTCCTTTTGTCCAATCAACCGTGTCTCTAACATCCGGGAGAACAAACACGACAGTGCCATCTAGCGGTTCTCTCGGTCATATTTATATCATGTCCATCAGAACTACAAGCAACGCCAGGGGAGAGAGTGACAGGAGGGTGCTACAGAGAGAGAGAGAGAGAGAGAGAGAGAGAGAGCATCGTTAAACAGCAATTTGCATGTTATGCATGCATGCCTACCACGCTTCGTGTATCCGCTATTAGTTGGCGCTCGCTGGCGCAACAAATCCGCCGCTTTGACCAGCTCCCGATGACCACGTGATCCCATAATCCATAGCGGCCATCTTGCGTGTGTGAGAAATAAATTGGGATTTATCATCCGACTGAGAACGGAGGAGGGGGGGGGCGGTACATCCCTAATCCAATCTGGACACTCGTCGGTTGTGCCCAGTTGTTGTGGTAATCAGTATAGGCGAGGTGGCGCCATCTGCTGTGAGAATTTTCCCGCCGCCGCCACCGCAGCCATTTTAGTCCTGGAGTGAGTGGGTCGTAACTAAGGACGCTTTCTGCGTGCGGCGATTTGGCTTTGGTAGATGTTTTGTTTGTTTTTATTATTTGATGACTTAGCCGTAAAATGGTAAAATGCTAGTTTATGTCACCAGCCGTGAGATATATAGATGTCTAGATAGACGGAGGGGGGGCGTGAGAGCGTAGAGATAGAGAAAGAAGACATAGGGAGGGATATATATGGGAGATATTATATAATAGTTGATATATATATATATATATATATATATATATATATATATATATATATATAGAGAGAGAGAGAGAGAGAGAGAGAGAGAGAGATAGATAGATAGATAGATAGATAGATAGATAGATAGACAGAGATAGATAGACAAAGATAGATAGATAGATAGATACATGTATATATATATATATATATATATATATATATATATATATATATATACATGTATCTATCTATCTATCTTTGTCTATCTATCTATATATATATATATATATATATATATATATATATATATATATACATGTATCTATCTATCTATCTTTTTTGTCTATCTATCTATCTATATATATATATATATATATATATATATATATATATATATATATATATATATATTGGTATGGCAATGGTAGTCTCATCTGTGACATAGAGTCCGGGGGTTAGGCTCTCTAAGTCTAGGTAAACATCACGTAAACTTGGATTCGAGCCCTGGCCTAGAAGTTTACAACATAGCGCTTTAATTAGAGATAGATAGATAAACATATAGATAAACAGGCAAATAGACAGGCAGATAGATAGACAGGCAGGGGTAGGACAGTTTAGAAGGATAGACGCACACGCATCCATACACACGGACGAGCGCGCGCGCGCACACACACACACATGAAGATGTTAATCTTTCCCCGAGTTTGGCCAAGTCAATTAACAGCTATCTCCCGACCCCCGGGGGCACGTCACGGGAAACAATTCGAAGCAAACCACAGCATCAACCCGGACATCATCAACAACAACAACAACAACAACAACCAGACGTCATCATACGCTAACAATAGCCAAATACAAGCCGCCATTAACGACGTTAAATCTTTCCCAGGACTTTCAACAGTCACCGCCGTAAAACTACCTCGGGCCTCCCTCACGCCTCCCTCCGGCCGCTCTACAGTCGCTCGTCCGTAATGCCAACATGGCGTGACAACTCAGTCGAGAGGAACGAGGGCTCCGGCCTTAAACGCGGCTCGTATCGATTGTCGGAGATGTAATTATTAATCCGAAATACGCTCCATTACATTAATTCTGGCCACAATGGCCCACCAGGAAATTGGGCACCATTTTCTCTCGGATTTCGCCCGCCGTTGCCGACATTATTGCCCACTTGTCCCGTTGTCCGTGGTGGTCCGTCGCGGCGGTGAAAATTGCCCGATTTCCCAGCCACCTTACCAGCGGGCTCGGACAACAAGTCGGCGCCCGTACGTGTTGCTAGGGGTAACAGTTGTTGGCGTGGGTGCGAGAAATATTTGGGGATTTCAGGAGAGGAAGGGAGAGAGAAGCGAAGCGCGATGCCGCGAAGTGGCTCTTCAGTCTGATGACGACATTGTAAAGTCGTAAATATATATATATATATATATATGTGTGTGTGTGTGTGTGTGTGCACTAACGCACAAACAAATGAATAAATAAGTAACTATACACACGCACATATGTCAGGTAGATTGAGAGTCAGAGAGAGTGTGTATGTGTATGTGTGTGTGTGTGTCAGAGAGTGTGTGTCAGGTAGAGAGAGAGAGAGAGCGTGTGCGCGCGTGCGCGTGCGTGCGTGCGCGCGCACGCGCGTTTCAATAACAGGTTATCATAGCTATCATTCTGACAACAAACGTCAATAGACTTGCTGGATGTTTTCCAACAGATAACTAACAGATATGATGTTTATTTGATGATAGTTTTCGTTTGTTAGATGGTTGAGATGGTAGATCATAACTCGTTTATCTCCACGGTAAATAGATAGATCTACGTTTGTTATACGACAATTTGACGTACGATAAAATGTTATTGTTTTACCTTTAGTTCCCTGCACACATCCTTCAAACATAACTAGGCCGGGATTTGAATCCAGGCACTAGAGTTATATGTTCAACCACGTTACCTGGAATGCCATGGAAATGCATCCAGAGAAACAATTATACATGACAGGTGTTGTTGTTGTTATTATTATTATTATTATTATTATTATTATTATTATTATTATTATTATTATTATTATGTTATTACAGTTTTCTATTACGCATAGCAGGGAAGAATTAGCCTATGTTACTTGTCTTATTATTATGACTGACTTGGGAAAATGACACACTGCTGGTTTCCACTATATGCCCTGATGAACCTTCTGGTGGGGTATTTCATATCTTGCGTTTCGTTAACTATTCGCATCTTTGTACTTACCGTTAAATCAGTGATACTCCCGTGTTAGCCCGATTGCATTACACAGTTACTCGACAACAAATTAGACAACAAATTAGACAACTAATTAGACAACAAATTAGACATATAATTAATTTTTGTCACAACATCACAAATGGTACTGGGACTTACCCCCCCCCCCGAAGAGTAACGTAACGTGAATGAATGGTTGAATAAATAAGTGAGTGAGATGAGTGAGTAAGTGAGTTATTTGTTTTGCCTCGTTCCTGATCGCAGCTGGGACACATGGAACAAGGAAAACTCGCTAGATAAACGACTTGATAAGATGAAACATCTCGCAGAGATACAGGTAATGCTGAGATTTGAAGCCAAGACCCGGAAATATGCACCACAGCCACGACTTAGGAATGTACATTTAATATATTAATAATAACAATAATTACAAAGCTTCTATATCGCCAATATCCTCGAAAAGAGTCGAGCTCAGTGGCGCACCTAGCGGAGGGGGTGTGTGGGGGGGGGAGTACTCATAGTCTAGGTAAAATGCAAAGTTCATCAACAAATAATCAGATGGAGTGAAACCTTAGGAAGGATAATCAAATCTGAAAAGGTGAGCTTTTCAATGATGAGACGGAAAGAAACTATGCTATTTGATGACTTAACATGTCCAGAGAGTGAATTCCAAAGAGTAAGGACAGCAACTGAAAAGGCATCTCAGCATGAGATTTAACCCTAAGAAAAAACATCAAATGAACATAGATATGAAGGTTCTCCAGAAGAAAGAGTTTGATAGGCAATAATCCAGAGTTTGAAAATGACGCGAGATTGAACAGGGAGGGAGCCGGTGAGGAGAGATTTCAGAAATGGGACAGAATGGGAAAACCGAGGATACCACGTGACAACCCAAGCTAAGCATTTCCGAACACACTGAAGTTTAATAATACCCTTAGATGCAAAGTTATAAAGAGGAGAGTTGCAGTAATCAAATCTACCAGTAATGAGTGTTGTATCAACGGTCTTGGCGACTGAAAGAGAAATATAGCGACGAATACGGTGAAGGTCACGAATATGACAGAAGCAGGAACGATATGTCAGAGAAATATGTTTTCTGAAATTAAAATCGCTATCAAATGTAACACCGACATTACGTACAGTGTCTGACGGTGTGATGCTATGATTAAGGATGTTCGTAGGGACGAAACGTGGTAAGTTTACTGCGTAGTCTGGATGTACATGTAAAGATGAAATCTGTTTGTTGGCATTGAGCCTAAGTTTATTGTTTGTCATCCAATCAGAGATATCACTGAGACAGTCACCAAGCTGTTTAAGGGAAAGATCAGTGTCTGTTGTAGATAAAGATGTGTATACTTGGGTGTCATCTGCATATAAATGATGGTCTAATTTATGGCTGTGAATAAGAGAGCTTAGTGGTGTTGTATACATAGTAAACAGTAGTGGTCTAAAAACACAGCATTAAGGGAACACCACCAAACAAAGGCATTACCTTTGAAAATTATTATTAAAGTCGGCACTCCAAGATGGTATTAATTAATAGAATATTCTTATATAAAAACCAGAACTGGTGTCAAAATGAAAGACGGAATATTTCTAAATAATGACACGAACATTGTTTAATACGATCACCCCCCCCCCCCACCCACACACGTAGACTTCTGATACTGTTATAAAGGGGGTTGAAATACTTTTACAAACTGAATTAAAATATCATTAATTGTGCCTGGCTGAATAGTCCCCGGGTGCTGAAAAATATTATAACTGGAATTGAATAATATATTTATGATTATATATATATATACATATATATATATATATATATATATATATATATATATATATATATATTGGCTACCTTAATTTCAACAATACTGAAGCCAGCATAAGGTCTAAAATATTGACATACACACACGCACATACACACAGGTACAAAGGGTCGGACTACTATCATTACGCTGACATGAAGCACTATCACGCTGAGCCTTGACACTGCCGCGGCAGTGTTTGGTGTCAAGTAGAGCTTTCAGGGCGCAATAATCACTGTCGCGGAACTGTTTCTAGTTTTCTATGGGCGACGAAAATCCGAAATAGCAACAACAACGACGACGAAGAAGCGAAACAGATTCGAGCCCGTAGCTACCCCAGCGTAAAGCCGACTAAGAGTGTTTAAAGTGGCCCGGATAACTATTGTTCCTCGGTTGATCGTTCACCTTCTCCGGTTCGTGGCGAACAGATTGGGAACAATATGGTATTGTCCGCCGGAGATCAGCGCTTAAGCGGTCTCCACTCTCGGCGAGATGTGAAAACGGTTCGAATGCCATTGTACCGGCGACCGGAAGAACGCGAACCGCCATCTTGTGAAAGCCGTCCCCGATTCCAGCGACCGGAAGTATCGAGGCCGGGTCGATGACGATCCGGGGACTCTACGACTGTCTCGGCAATCGTTTTCCGTTCCGAATAATGTGCTCATTTTCGTCGACAGAGGGTGCTTCTGTCGAAATTCATTCACCGCAATCCATTAGCCGGTGGCCATATTGGGTTCAGGTCGGTGCTCGTTGCCGATTGGTCGGCTCAGTTAGAGTAACATGGCGGCACCCAGCGATACCACGTGGCGCGGCGCGTTCTCGTTGTTTACGTTGACATATGTCACGCACAAACGAGCCCAAAGCCCGAATTAAGTCGACCTGCCAGGTATACAATCCGCGGAAAGTCTACTTCCGACACGCGTTGTCGGCGTTACTTCATCACTTTTGTGCGTTACGTCATCATTTTTGTCCGTTGCGTCACGTGTCGACTAACGAGACCTGATACCGTTATTGTGGCGTTTAGCTTCGCCCTGGTGACACGCCGAACGATGTATATAATTGCTGAATCAATAATATAATCAGGTTTGCTTTACAGGAAGTGACTTTCTGTGACATCATCAGTCTGTTATGAGGTTACGTCGGTATAACAAGCTAGCAACAGACGTCATAGAAACCTTTGTCGTCAATTAGTGATTTCATCCTGCAGACACCGTAAAATAATTTATTTTATTAAAATCTTTATCACTCGTCGCCTCCTCTCCATTTTCAATTTGCATAGATGACGTCAACATATTTTTTTCTTCTTCTTGGAGTAACCAATGAGAATAAACATTTGTAACGAATACTAAAAAAGACATACGTATTGTTTTGTCTATCCACTACTGCTACTACTACTATTATTATTATTATTATTATTATTACTACTATTATTATTACTACTACTATAATTGTATTAATTATATTTCGTAAACTTATAAAAATTAAACCAAAGCGGAAGCGCACAAATAGTCCAGACACGATCTATTCTATTCAGTGTTAAGTAGATTTTTTTAGCAAAATTACTGGAACTCTCTCTAATCCGGTAAGAAGAGAGACTTTATTGTTGTGACCTGATTACACACATCCCTCAATATATACATCCACGAATGGTCTAAATGATGGAGAAGTGTTCGGTTTACACGAGTGACGGCTAATTGAGCTTACACTGTTTATAAATTTGACTAGTGATGACAATAAATCACAATAAACCAAACAGCGCCGACATGCGCACTACCTCGCTTGCACGCGCGCATAGTATTATTCTGAGTTGAATAACCTGATGAACCGTCTACACACACACACACACACACACACACACACACACACACACACACACACACACACACACACACACACACACACACACACACACACACAAACAAAACACACACACACACGCACGCACGCACGCACGCACGCACGCTAATCCAGAAACGAGTACGCCAAAGGCCATTGCCGGCTACGAACATCGTTATCGACTTCACGGCACCGGGAGTCGTTACGACTCACACTCGACCAATCAAAACCGAGCCGGAGAGCGGAACACGTGCTTTATGACGTCACTGCCCCGTCGGCCAATGGGAGAATGCCACCATCAAAGCGATCAGCGCACGATGACCGATATATTTATGCAGACTGCTCCCCAATCGTCAACTAAGCTAAACGATAATGTCCGTCGGTGCGCTGGAAATGACGAAAAGACGCCTCTGTGTCTTTAATGCGATGACCAATTGTCGTAAAAACGCAGATGTCGCCTCTTTGCCGGCCAGTCACGTGATCGTAAATCAATGGCGACGATGAAAGACTCGCCAAATCCCGAGTTCTCAGATCTCCGGGAAAATCTACATCCTGAAGGGTACTGGCACTCATCCTGAAGCGTGATTGGCCTATCGAAAGACACGTGATTTCTGTCGTACCACGCTCCTACCACGTATACTGCCCCATCAGGGTAAGAAAATGTGGGGGGGGAGCCGGCGGACATCTTAGAAATACATCTGATCTGGATCTGCCCGGGATCAGTAGTGTTGATCCTGAGATTTGAAGAACAACGTGTTTGATGTTACTGATGTTGACTCGGCCGACAGCGAAATCTGCCTTAAACGACTACCTATCACGTGGAATCTACTCCGGTAGTTCTTTAATACAGGAGATCTTAAGGCGGGTTGCTTTAAGGAATGGTCTGCCCCAGAGGTAGAAGATGAAGCACTTGTCCTAGAAGCCAACGCACTATCAGTTGGACCACGTAGATGTCCCCTAATGACTCTAGAGAGTTAGCAATTTAGAGGCAACACATTTTAGTGACCATTTTAGAGAGATGGTCTATTATGACAGGTGTTCTTTAGGGCTAGATTCCCTACACACATGTCCTATTTGGCTAATTGTTTCGTAATTGTAAATTTATTTATTTACTATAAAGCCTGTTGTCATAAATTGCGTATTGGGGGCGATAGCTGCTCTAAGGACGTACAATCGTTAACTATCTAAGGATCCTAAGGCACTCATCCATTTACATTTTAACATTATTTACCTGAATTGTTTCACCTTTTCTCAGCTGGTCGGGGAGTATACATCAAGTATTTCTTAGGGAAAAGATCGTCGTTCCTTTCACAAAGAGTTGTTGCCGTTTGATTGTTTGTCCTCGAGGCTAGTTATCAGCGGGACAAATGATATCGAGGGGCGACTTCATAAGGCAACAAATCCCACAATTAGAGATATAAGCCGGATTCTAATCCGGAACATGCAGGTTTGGAACGCAGGACACTATTTATTGTGCTATCGGAACAACCCCTTTAAAGAAGCATTGTGTGTAACGATAATATTAATCAGATGGTTGTACTTTATTAATATTGATGATTTTAGATCGATAGATAGATAGATAGATAGATAGATAGATAGATAGATAGATAGATAGATAGATAGATAGATAGATAGATAGAGAGGGAGGGAAAGAGCGGGTGAGTGAATGGGGGTGAGATATCTGCAAGTAGACAGATAGACAAACTAGCGCACCAAACAGACAAACAGTCAAACAGACAAACAGTCAAACAGACAAACAGTCAAATCACAAATTACCGATAGCGAGAGTCAAATTGAGAAAAATCTCCATTTCGCATGACATCCAAATGTTAGCGCCATCTAGCGGGAATATGTCATCCCAACCGTGACGTCATCAACAGACCCTGACAGATTGGACCAAAATGGCGGATGTCTCTCCCCCCATCCGACGACTATCACCTTACCGTCTCCAGAGTTATTTACTAGCTATTGTTCCTACATTTTCCCACAATTTATTACAACCTCTTCTGCGCATGTGCATGCACGCGATCGCGTCACGTGGTTGGAGCACGTGTTTGAATAATGAGAAGGAGGGGGCGGACATGGCGATGTCCTGAAAGCTACCAACACGTGCATGTTGCACTCTTTCTTCCCGGTTTTCCTACTCCCGCGTAATCCGTTCCCGATGATTTGATACGAGTATCCCGAATGGTGGATTGACGGCCATTTATCCAATATAAGAACTTTTTTGAGAACATCTGCTAATCCTGGATACGATCAGATATTTGTTCCTTCTCTTTCTGTCTGGGGCGGATATGACGCGTGTGAGGGTGGCTCGAAGGCGTGGTCGGATCCATCTCCTGGGACCCCAGTCAGCCACGCACTCACCCATCCAGTCAACCACCCACCCGCCCATCAAAATAACCAGTCATAGAGCCACCCATTTCAACCCCATCACGTGATTTCATTGTCCGACCAGTAGCCGTTCAGATCCTGAGCGGCAACAATCCGGAACCTATATTAGATCCGTACTGATTACCGTAGACAGTGCTGCCATCTGGACTAGGTGGCTGGGTGTGTCGCTGGGAACTCCTCCGAGGACTCGTCACAGACCAATCGCCAGCTGTCCGCTGATCCAGTTTTCGATAATCAGGATAAATGCTCCAGAATGACGCGGATGACAAACATCCGGGGAATCCGTGCCGCTATGTCACGTGACAGACGGGCCGATGGAGATAGCCTTCTGTTCGGGATGAGATGTCTTCACAGGCCGAGGAACACGGAACACGACGACAGATGTTCCCAAGAACATGACAGTCATCCCTAGGTCATCACCATGGTGGCCAGCTCTCGTAGCGCATTGGTCATCGGCTGAGTTACGTCACCACGACCACGTGACTCTCTTGCATCCGACATCGAGGCGTTTATCTGAAATAATTAGAATTATGGAATCTCCACGTTATTGCTGAACATCTCTCTCTCTCTCTCTCTCTCTCTCTCTCTCTTCTTCTCTCTCTCTCTTCTCTCTCTTCTCTCTCTCTCTCTCTCTCTCTCTCTCTCCATGTGTGTGTGTGTGTGTGTGTGTGTGTGTGTGTGTGTGTGTGTGTGTGTGTGTGTGTGTGTGTGTTGAGTGAGCGTGTGTTTGTTTGTCTAGGCGTGCATGCATGCTTGTCTGCTTGTCTGTCTGCCTATATATCTCTATTTATCTGCCTAACTCTATAACCACCCCCACCAGACACCCCTCTCTTACCCAATTAACAGTCAACAGCATAAAACATTTAATATACTAATATAATATTTCATATTTATCAAGACAACTTGTAGCTGCACATTCTACATCTGTAACAAGAATGTTTACATCATCCATAGGATAACAAAAACGGGTTGTCTCATTCCAGACATCTATCCTAGGACAACTTATATAGAAGATGTCATACAAATCTTATCTATTGTCGAATTTAATTTCATCAGCAGACTGACTTCTCACAAAGATAACTAATAATTCATTGTCGTCGAAGGTAAAACGAACTGAAGAATTAGTTCTTATTCTTTATAAATAGAATAATTATGTTATTTGGTGCGTTATTTGGTATATTATTTGGTATATTATTGGGTATATTATTGGGTATATTATTGGGTATATTATTTGGTATATTATTGGGTATATTATTGGGTATATTATTGGGTATATTATTGGGTATATTATTGGGTATTTTATTTGATTGATAAACATTTATTTTGGTATGATGTGTCAATTAGTCATTTTCTCCAAGTTTCTCCGAGAACAAAACCTCAACTTGAGTAAAGTCGTACATCATTGATATGACTCAGTCGCAGATTAAACCTCATCAGATGTACGTCTTTATTTTGAGATGTGTTTTAGCACCAAACAATTACTTTATGTTTACCAAACGAGCTGGTGAAATTATTAAACGGCATAACATTAAATATCATTGTTATGTTGACTAAACTCATCTGATAAATGGGGTGATATTTCATCTTCAATTGAATCTTGTTTTGAAGACATAAGTATTTGGATGAACAGCAAGATGCTGAAATTGAATAAGGATCAGACCGAATTCCTTGTTATCTCAACCAAGCTGCATGCGAAGAAAACTGAGAATCCAGTTATATAAATTATTCCATGTCTTTAAGATATCTAGGGATTATATTGGATAATACTCCAGGAATGGAGAAATAGATTAGTTCTATATGTAACTCCTGTTATTATAAAATAGAAATCTAGGACTTATTCGTAAGTACATAAATGATGAGACATGCAAGACTTCAGTCCAAGTCCTTATTATTTCTCGACTGGACTATGGCAGTGCATTGTTATATAATATCCCCCTCTCTCTGACAAACCGCCTACAGCGAGTGCAGATCTGTGCTGCACGTCTGGTAACACGCACTCGCAAAAGGGAATATATAACACCAGTTTTTTTCCAGCTGTACTGGCTTCCTGTACGTTTCAGATCATTGTATAAGATCCTGTTTTACACATTTAAAGTACTGAGTGGAGCAGCACCAGTGTATTTAAGCGATCTGATTCAAAAGTATAGAAGAGTCAGAATGCTCCGATCTGAGTCTTGTTCACTTTTAGTGGTACCAAAATGTCACACAACAATGTGCAGGGAGAAATATTTCCGAAGATCAGCTAATAAAGAAATATTTTGTAAGGTTCTTAAAACTCACTTATTTAAATTAGCCTATTTATAATATATAAACCAGTGTTTTATCGATAAATAATAATAATAATAATAATAATAATAATAATAATAATAATATTATTATTATTATTATATTGTAAATAGTTTAATTCCTATTTATAGAATGTTACTGATATCGAATTTTTCTCAAATAACAAGATCACTTTGACAGTTACCTCTTAGCCGTGTGTCCTAATTGTGATCAACGGCGAGGTTAAATAACTCAACCCAACCATTCCCAACATACAATGTGTGTTTGTGTGTGTTTATTTGTGTTTGTGTTCGTGTGTACGTGCGTGTGGGTGTGTATGCACGCGTGTGCGTGTGTATGTACATGCATGTTATCATAAATAGTCCGTGAAAACAAAACTACGTGACCTCTGTAGAAATGAACACGAGCTCCGTTAGATGGCGCCACTTCCTTGTCCTCTACAAATTTCGGTGGATGAATTTTTGTAAAAGTATCTTTCTTCGTAT
>JAODUP010000061.1:347500-352500 GCA_025642065.1 Paralvinella palmiformis
GGTTGTTGTAATAGAGGTGGATGTTGAGTCGTCTTGAAACACGCAACAGCTGGATGATATAATATAGGTAGATACTGAGTCGTCTTGAAACATGCATCAACTGATTGATGTAATACGGGTAGATAACGAGTCATCTTTAAACACGCAACAACTGATTGGTGTAATACAAGTAGCCACTGAGTCGTCTTGAAATACGCAAGAACTGGTTGTAATACAAATAAATAATATTCAGTTATATTGAAATACGTAACAGCGCACAATAAAAATATAAGGAATGACTTCTCACAATAGAGTTACATATTGATGTTTGATAGAAGGTGTAAAGGTATCCCCTTCTTTAGATAGAATATAATGAAGTCTCCCGAACACAAAAAGGCTTCTTGTTTGCCTAATAAAGGTAGGTATATCTAATTATTTTACAATATACGTAGAATTGTTTTAATTTATTTTATTCTCATTCAGAATGCTGCCAATAGCCAACAAGCTGTTTTGTGGAAGTGTTACGACACAATTATAAACAGCCTTATTAACTACTGAATCGAAATAAATGGAATACAGTAATAATAATAATAATAATAATAATAATAATAATAATAATAATAATACTTATTATTATTATTATTATTATTATTATTATTATTATTATTATTAAAATATTCTCTGGCATTCTAGAGGCAAGTCAAATAATATATGAGCAATAATTGTGAACTAAAGTAAAAACTAAGTTTAGCAATAAAATAATCGTGATTAAAGTTGTTTCGTTTTAAACGCAGTAGGGTCCCTTTTATCTCTGACATAGGTATCAGTGATTAAGTCTTAGAAACACGTTGACTCAGTTTGTTATAGTTTCATCAAAATATGTTATCACGCCGGTCCTATAGCGTAGACAGATAATGAACTGTGTTGAATCATCGAAACGTTTCCTGATGCTTAAATCTTTTGAAACAGCGAACGGTTCTTTTTCTCCATTTAGGCAACCAAGGCTGTTGAAAAAGTGAAACATTCTCTGTAACAGAAAGGTATATTGAACGTTCTTGAAACATTCAACTGTTTCTTGTAATGCAGACAGGTAGACGGTTTGAAAAGTTAGTGTTTATTCACGCTAAACACACACGTGACGTAATGTAGACGTCTACTGTTATATAAACACGCATTACGCCTTCTGGAAGGTTGTTGACATAAATAAATCTAGTTATTTATCTTGAACCTGACAAATACTTCTCCCAATATTGAATATTATTCATCCGCCATGAAACATATAGAAGCCGGTTGTTGTGTCACGGACTTATTTATAAACCTATATGGTATCTTTGGTTACCACATAGGTAGAGCCACCTGTCTTATAGCTACTAGTCTACACAACAGTAGAGATAATAACACACACGTCTAATATTGTAGACATCTACTTACCAGCCTTATAACGCTGGCATCATTTAGCAACAAGCCATCGTTATAAGACAGGTAGCTAGCTACCGGTTTACCTTATAATACACGCATAATCTACTTAAATGTATCACAACACAATTATTTCCTGATACCACGGGTAATCACCGATATAACTCATCATTGCGGTAGCTAGTTTGAGTAGATTTCATTGATTTCATTTACAAAATGTCCAGAACGTAAATAAATATCGGATATTTCCGACACCGTCATTTCAGACACGAACATTTCGGAAAAGGACGATCCAAATTTCTAGGTTTAGAACAGGCTCCTTTACAGGAAAGGATTTTTTTGGAGACTATCTAAAAATAATCTTTTTTTTAAAACCTGGATTTCATTTTAAAACCGTTATTTTTTTAGCAAAACTTGGAGGTGCACGCGCGCGCGCGCGCGCGCGTGTGTTTGTTTGCGTGTCTGAAAAACAGAACGAGGACGAAGACAATTTATGTTTGATTAACATCAGACTAGAGAACGTTAAGAGCTTTTAACGTAATGACGTTCTCCAAACGTGAACTTGACGTTTTCTATAAACACGCCATCACATAACTGTAATAGTTAATTGATCATATCCGATATTCTAGTAGTTGTAAGCCAAACGTAAATTTCAAACTGTTGTAAATTTTGTTCAGACGCGATGCCAGTGTATAAATAAATCAATGATTTTGAAATTAAATCTATAAAATTTATTTCTGCTGCCGCGAAATGTCTCGGGTCGAATAGAATTTGTCCGAAAAATCACGGTCCAAAAAAACCTAGGTACGAAATGTCTATTTTCGAAACTTGTGTCTGAAATGTCCGTCCACTCGTAATACACTATACAACAATAACATTATAGACCATGATACGATTGTATTCCATGATAACACACAACAACTGATAACACAATAAAGTATTATTCCATTGTGATCTTATCACAGATATGACACATATCTATATATCATAAAGAATAACTATTCACACAAGTAATAAAAGCTAATGGCATATATCGAATGCTTTTAAGTCGGCCAGGTGAAAGCTAGAATTAAATTATGAGGTTTTTGCCAGTTTGACTAATAATAAAAGTCTACACAGAAAATGTGGTCACCACAAAAGTACAGGGCTCTTTGATAGTAACAATTATTGATAACAAACAAACAAAAAAGCATTGTTAGGTACTCACCTGTCTCAATATTTTAGTAGCAACTCACCTGTCCAATAGCTACTCGTCCCATAACTCAATGTAGATACTCACCTGTGTTATGATATAGGTAGATACTCATATCTTAGATACGAGACCATCATTGAGATATTGGGAACCAGATAGACCATTTCCGGATCAGGGGTTTATTCACCTATACTTGTTCTTGAGGATCCCGAATCACTGTACACATAACAGGAGTAGCTACTTAACTGTCTAATTACAGGGTGATTACTTAGCTGTCTTAATAATAGCGGAATTGCTCACCTGTCTCAATATTAGGGAACTTAGATACCTATCACATTACCCAGACGGATACTTACATTTACCTTTATAACACAGTAAGCTACGCATCTGTGCCACGACACAGGAAGCCACCCACACCTGTGTCTTGAATGGAATAAGTAATACACATCTGTCTGACAACAAAACCAACTACTCACCTGTCCTAACGACACAGGTAATAATCACTCAATCATCTTCTGACATAGTTAGTTATTAATATTTGTTTGTCACACAGGAAGATACTGAGGCGTGTTGTGATACAGATAAATACTAATCTGTTTGGTGACGCAGGTTCCTGTGTATTGGCCACCTGTTCTGACATCGACTAAAATATACGGATGAATTATGATGATAATGATGATGATGATGATAATGATGATGATAATAATGATGGCTAATGA
Organism: Paralvinella palmiformis; assembly: GCA_025642065.1. NCBI lineage: Eukaryota > Metazoa > Annelida > Polychaeta > Terebellida > Alvinellidae > Paralvinella > Paralvinella palmiformis. Next base: position 350,807 of record JAODUP010000061.1, read on the forward strand.
CGATTAAAGTCTTCCATAAACAAGATGACGATATTAATGGTAGCTATGTTTTATGGGACGATGATAATGAAGATGATGATAATGATTGTGGCTTTAAAAATAATAATAATAATAATAATAATTAAACAAGTTTATTTCGACAGTGTAAATAAAAATAAATAATATAAAGACAAACTGCGGGCACACACACGCACACACACGCACGCGGGCATTCATGCACACACACACACACACACACACACGCCCGGGCGCGCGCGCTCGCACACACAGAGACAGGGGGAGAGAGAGATAATCATCTTTGTATTACTCACCTTGAGTACTGGTTACCTGTTAGGGAAAGAGACAAATACTGCTGGCGTTTACTATTAATAATCGATATAAATAACCGGCTATAAACACAACAGGTGGTCACTATAATGAGGTATGTAATAGCCAGGTTTGTTACTGATAGCTGATATACTGATAGCTGGAGGGCATCAAACAATCTACATTAGTCGTATTATACAAATAATTACCGGATGTTGAATAATCTATAATAGCTCTGTTATAGAAATATTAATATATTAATAAACAATCTATAATATCCAGTTAGTAATGATTTGATCATGTACTTTATTTATATTATACAGACAGGTAGTGAATATAAACAGATCTACAATCGTCATGTTATACAGACAGGTAGAGAGTATAAACAGATCTACAATCGTCATGTTATACAGACAGGTAGAGAGTATAAACAAATCTACAATAGTCATGTTATACATACATGTAGAGAGTATAAACAAATCTACAATAGTCATGTTATACATACATGTAGAGAATATAAACAAATCTACAATAGTCATGTTATACAGACAGGTAAACAGTATAAATGGATATACAATCGTCATGTTATACAGACAGGTAGAGAATATAAACGGATCTACAATAGTCATGTTATACAAACAGGTAGTGAGTATAAACAGATATACAATAGTCATGTTATACAGACAGGTAGAGAGTATAAACATATCTACAATAGTCATGTTATACAGACAGGTAGAGAGTATAAACATATCTACAATAGTCATGTTATACAGACAGGTAGAGAGTATAAACGGATCTACAATAGTCATGTTATACACACAGGTAGAAAGTATAAACAGATATACAATAGTCATGTTGTACTACCAGTTAGAGGTTATAAAACAATCTACAACAGTCATGTTGTACTAACAGTCATAGATTATAAACCAATCTACAACAGTCATGTTGTTCTAACAGTTATAGAGTATAAACCAATCTACAACAGTCATCTTATACAATCAGTTACATGGCACAAAGAAGGTGGTAATAAAGTATTGTTGTTGAATAAAGATGAGGTAATTTAAAATATAATTATCTTTAATACAGGTTAGATCATAAATGCCGTCATCTGACTTGGGTGTGCTACTCTCGGACGTCATCACTGTAGATGCACACCGGCTTAGGGATTGGTGAGACACAGTACACATATCTCAGAATGTCCTTGATCCAGATGCAGTTCTCCGTAGAATCGTTTATAGATTGTATCATGTGACTTGTGATTCTTTGTGACATGGCCTTATCCCACACTGCTAACACTCACGTACGTAAGCATTTGCACCCAGATTTGAGGTTCGAACCTACTGCCCTCCGTATAGAGGCCGAGCGCATTACCGTCAGATTGACGCCAG
>JAODUP010000061.1:357500-375000 GCA_025642065.1 Paralvinella palmiformis
GATGATGACGGTGATGATACTTATGATGATGATTATGATGATGATGATGATCATCATCATCATCATCATCACCATCATCAAGATATCAATCAGTTCATTAACCCAGCTATAATAATCTCTAATTGGCTGACAGCCCGATATTAGCCTCCTCATAATTGGCCGTCAATTGGCTCTAATATTACGACGGACGGCGGCCATCTTGGCGGCCATTTTGGCGACCAACACGGCGTCGCGAGACTGGCGACCGACTGCGAGACTGGCGCTAACGTGTACGCCGTCTGGTGTCCGATGTCGGACTCGGAGCACGGAACTAATTTCCTAATGTCGCCACTGTCACTTTGGATGGCGTCCCCTACTGGAGGCAGGGTGGCACGCCCCCTGGCGACCACCGAGAGACGCCCCCTGGCGACCACGCCGGGATGCGTCGCTCGGAAAACGGAACCACAATTGGCGGCCGATGGCGATCTAACATGGCGTCCACTTCATACCGGAAGTGTCAGTCTACAACGGAACTACGGTCATGACGGAATTTCAAGCGGAAGTGACATCAACAGCTGGGAATTAATTTTTTGGATTTGATTATATTTTCTATCAGACGCCAGCTGTCGATAACGTACAGGCGGGTTGACAGCTGTCAGCTCGTCAGTTTGCTACGTTGACAGTCGGTAGATAATGAACTGGTTATAGCTGAATATTTGAATTATTTCCGGGTCAGAGATCAACGTGTTCAAGACGGACTCCCATTTCAATGTGGACATTTCTGATGGACAAGCACTTTGATAAATAGATAGATAGATAGATAGATAGAGAGTGTGTTTATATATGCGTGCATGCGCGCGTGTGCGCGCGTGTGCGTGCGTGTGTGCATGTGCATGTGCGTGCGTGTGTGTGTGCATGCGTGCATGAGTGCGTGCGTATGTATATGTGTGTGTGGAATGTGAGGTGGATAGAGAGATATAGATTGAAATAGATAGATAGATAGAGAGAGAGAGTGATATATATATATATATATATATATATATATATATATATATATATATATATATATATATATATATATATATATATATATATATAGACAGACAGACAGACAGACAGACAGAGCTAACTTTCTACAGCTTGTTGTTTCTCATGTCAATCTTGTTTCAGTAACGAGTCATTTACCAACAGATAATACATCTGCCATCATGATGGTCCAATAAGGTGATGGCTTCTCATGGCGCGAGAATTGTCCAATATGGCCCGCCATCGGCGGTCACGTGTCCACCACAATAGACCACGTGGTCCATTGTATCTGTGTCAGACTGGTTCTGTGGAGGTTTGGCATATCTCCACTAGCTGCTGACAGAATGTCGCCATTGTATCACCTGTGATAAGATAGTTGTGGTGTAAACTGAGATGGCGTCTCATCTCGATACTGATTTCATAATCTCGCTACGTTCTCACGAGAAAGCGCGTGACTTGTCAGCGAGGTGACGTCACCCGTATACGGGTACTTAGATGTTAATCGTGTAATAAAGTCTTAATTATAATAATAATAATTTTGAATAGATAAATGGATGGTTGGATGGATGAACGAAAATCTATCTATCTATAGAATGATGACTTTATTAGACAGACAGATAGAGAAAGACAGATAGACAGATATATAGACAGACAGAAAATACAATGTAAACGTAGCAATGGATAGATAGATGGATGGATGGATGGATGAATGAATGAATGAATGAATGAATGAATGAATGAATGGACGGACAGTTGGACGGACCGACGGATGGACGGATGGACGGACAGACAGACAGACAGATAGAGGGACGGATATGTCCAAAAAAAAAACGATCAAGTAGTGTATATAACTTTAATAAGTGAGGAAGAGCAATAGTTTTAACCAAACAAAGGGAGAATTTTATAAAAACATAATTGTGACATTTTGCAGTCAATCCAGTTTAGAATAATACGTATTTATAAGGGTTTTATGAGGCTGTTGTCTCCATTACAACAATAGCAACAATGGCTGCGGTACCAATTCTCAGCGTTGCCAAAACTCTGATTCTAGTTTCCATCGTAAACGCCGCGTTGAACAAAAACACCCACGCTCCCCCCCCCATAGCATCGCCGATAAAGGCAATTACGGGTCGATTTGAATACAGTGTCAAGGCAGAGGTCACTTCCTGTCATCTGACCCCGTGTCTGGCAGGTCATCCGACCCTCTCACCACACACCTGGAGACGAAAATGACACTTTTACTAATCAGCCAATAGCGAGCGTCTGTTCGGTCACGTGTCACACCTAATGGCAGACGAGTGATATATTTACTTCGCCCAAACATTAACCTCGGTAGGTGTTTGTGTTCTTGTTGCACAATGAGCTATTGATAATCTGTAGGGATAGTTTTGATGTTTTTGTGCGTGAGCTTCGTTGCTTTGACAGAAGATTGTTGAGGGATTCGTGAAATGGTCTTGAGACGTTTTTTCCCCACTCTCTATGTTGAGTCCTTTGTGTGCCGTGTATGACAGTCTTATAATATTGCATGTAATGTCTTTTTTTCCGTTTCCGAAGAAAATAGAATTGTTTATTTTGATCTTGTCCTTCTATCTTTGTCTTAGCATATTTTCAATTTGGTCAACTATAGCCATTAGCCATTTTATATTGGATGTTTTGAATGAGGTAATTTTTTTTGCTGGTGTTATTATTATTATTAATATTATTATTAGACTCTTATTATTATTATTATTATTATTATTATTAACATCGACAGAAATCGTGCCAAGAAGACCCCCCTCACGTATCACCGACATTAATGGATGACGGTCACGCCATGAGCTGAAAATGGCCACCGCATGAGTTGACACCGCACGTGACGTCCAATGTCTCCATGCGTGTCTGTGTGTCTGCGTGTCTGTGTTCACGTACATACACACACACATAAGGCTAGTTGGCAGCTCGTTAACCATAAAAGAACCCTCTAGCAGAGCTGCCATTGGAGGCTGATATGGTTCTAAATATCATCATACTGTCGTTTTTAATTATCGGATATTTCTTTGTTCAGTATCGAGTCCGATATGGCAAGCAATAGGTAATTATTGTGGTAATTAGCCGTAACGAGCCTGAAGTGGACAATACAAGGGGTGATTTGGGAGGGTTTAGGTGATGGGCGTGGTCGGGGGGGTGAGTATTAAGAAGATTGTCTACGTCATTGGTGTGCGTCGGTGCGTGCGTGTAGCTCTTTCTCATATATATATATATATATATATATATATATATATATATATATGTGTGTGTGTGTGTATGTGTGTGTGTCTGTCTGTGTGTGTGTGTGTGTGTGTGTGTGTGTGTGTGTGTGTGTGTGTGTGTGTGTGTGTGTGTGTGTGTGTGTGTGTGTGTGTTGTTTTAGGGGAGGTGTTGGGTGCGGGAGCAGTTAGAAATGTGTCTTCTATCTGGCTTTAATCTCTGTCCGTCCGTCCGTCCGTCCGTCCGTCCGTCCGTCCGTCTGTCTGTCTGTCCGTCCGTCTGTCTGTCTGTCTGTCTGTCTGTCTGTCTGTCTGTCTGTCTGTCTGTCTGTCTGTCTGTCTGTCTGTCTGTCTGTCTGTCTAATAGATAAACACTCATAGATATACAAATAGACAGTCAGACAGACAGGAAGATATGCAGGTAAAAGAGAATAGACAGGCACTCATGCACCCATTCACGTAATCACACATGCATCAACGCAGACAGGTATTCTCTGACAAAGCAGTATATATGTTTAAGCATAAAAAGTTGCTGGTCTGGATTCAGTCCCATGAGGAATCATCCGCAGTTTATATTTGGGATTCGTAATTCTTGGTTCTAGTGCCTCATCCCACTCTGCTAAAACACACACACGCACGCACGCACACACGCACGTACGTACGCACGCACGCACGCACGCACGCACAAACACATACATACATACCTATACACACACGCGCGCACACACAAACACACACGCACACACATACACACACACACACACACACAGAAACATACATCAAATTTGCCCCGACACCCACCCCACCAGATACCCCGACAGACAGATAGACAGACAGATACTCATCTCTCGGCCTATCTGAGCGGAAAAGCGCCCTTTTTCCTCGATCGTCTGCCTGTTGAATATGGCGGCTCGTTAGCGAGCCGAGCTAAGGACCATCATATCAAAGGAAACTCTCTTAATACCGCCATCTTGGTTCTACAAGCAAACAGGCAATGAGGCAGAAGAAACAAATTAGGTGTGCCTCTTGAAGATGGCTGGCCTGGCGGGTTGTGGGGGGAGGCCTGGGTGGGTTATGCCACCCGGGGGGTCGAGTTCACTGTCAACCTGTATTGGGCGATATTACCTGAAGGCTGTCAGCGGCGGGTTGATGGAACCTGTTGCGACGTTAAGGAGATTTGGGTAAATATGGGTGTCTACTGGATGTCGGAGGTGGAAGTGGGGAGGTGAGGGGAGGTGATGGAGGAGCGGCAGAGGTGGACGAGGGGTGAGTTAGATGAGGGGGATCGAATTAAGGATGCGGGGATGAGGATGAAGGGAATGCCAGGGTGCACTAGGAAATGTGTAGCGGGGAGGTCGATGAAGTGAGATCGATGAAGTCAGTTAGATAAGGAAATGAGAGAAGGAAGTTGAGGAAGGATGAGGAAGGTGTATTATGAAGAATGAAGAATAGATGTGCTGGTAAAGGAATGATTGGATTGATGAGGAAAGTGGATATAGAGAGAAGCGAGCTACTTCGGACGAGGTTTATTAATAAGGAGGTGCTGAGGAAAGCGACGGTGTCGGGGAAAATAATTAGGTGATGAGGGTGATTTGAGTAGAAAGACAGGTTGAGAAAAGGAAATGAAAAAAAGATTAAATATTAAAGGAAGGAGAAGCAGCTGATAAGTGGATGAGGAAGAAATCGATTACCAAGATGAGGTAATGGAGATGAAGGTCAGAGAGGTCAAGGAAGGAATTGATGAGGTGAAGACGATGGAAGAGCTCAGTATGAGTGAGTAAGGAAGTGACTGAGGAATTATTTACATCATAAACATATAAACTCTCAGACTACCTACAGTTAGCAAGGTATTTGACCAACAACCAACCCACAGACAGCCCACACACAACCTCCACAAGACAACCTCCACAGACAACTTCCTTAAAACCCACAGACAGCCCACATATAATTTCCACAAGACAACCTCCACAGACGACTTCCTTAAAACGCGCAGACAGCCCACACACAATCTCCACAAGACAACCTCCACAGACGACTTCCTTAAAACCCACAGACAGCCCACACACAATCTCCACAAGACAACCTCCACAGACGACTTCCTTAAAACGCGCAGACAGCCCACACACAATCTCCAGAAGACAGCCTTCACAGGCAACTTCATTTAAATCCACAAACAACCCACACACAATCTCCACAAGACAACCTTCACAGGCAACTTCCTGAAACCCGCAAACAACCCGCAGAAAACCCACCCAATAGACAACCAACAAACAAGAGACAACTCATATATACTATATACAGAACCTATATACATGTACTATCACAACAACTCTGACATCCTATATAAAAAACAACCCCCATATACAACCACCTGCAACCACCTATGCTAATCTACAACCTCCTACCACCGCCTACAACCATCTACGACAGCCTACCATCACCTACGACTGCATACAACCACCTAAACCAGGCTAGAATCACCTACAATCACCTACAACCGCATACACTCCACATGCAATGAACAACTACAACCGTCTCTGACAAACAACAACCACAACACAACCGCCTACAACATTACCTCTTTGTCATATAACCGCACATAACAACATACAGTTTTAGAGTGATATATGAACCCCCCTCCTCTCAATAGACAACTATATTATACTAAAATCAAATACTATAAACAGATAAAATATACTATCAGCTGATACTATCAATACCTAATATCACACGGATACCTTTAATATACTATCACTGGAGACTAGTATTGGATAAAGAGATGGATACTTAAATTAAATACTATTAAAAGATACTACAGTGTGAAGCATTATTATAGATTATGTCAGCAAATAGATACTATCAAACAATCGTTCTATATACTACAACGGGATACTATTATTGGGAGTCGGTAGTATTTATAATAAGCAGACACTGTTAACAGACACTATCAATGGATACTAACTCGGGATACTAACAACATAGAGTATAACTAATTAGTAGCCATGGATATCAAAAAATGGATGCTACTAATAGCTACTAACTATAGTTACTATCAATAGATACCATAAATTAATATTACCTATTGATGCGAACAACAGGTACTATAACTAGATATTGTAAATATATACAATCGTAAGATTCTATCATTAGATACTAGTCGATACTGTCACCCGATAATATGATCAAATACTACCATTAGATACTATGACCAGATATTATGATCAGACACTACTACAAAGTACTATGACTAGATACTAATACCAAACGCTATGATCAGATACAATGACCAGATACTATACCATTGTGTACTACCAATAGATACTACAAGCAGATACTATCACTAGATACTGCTACCAGATACTAGTAGTATCTTTACTAAGCTCCCAGCTAGGACTCAGCTGACTATGTGCCATCGGCCGAGAGCTACTTCCGGTTAGTTGACTAACATCAATAGCCTAGCCAAGTCACGTGTGTAAGCCTCATCCGACCTTCACCTTTGTGCTCCTTCCGGCCTGGTCGTCGGGTCGCCCGATACGCGCGCGTTCTTGTGTACCCCCCAAACTCCCCCCCCCCCACCCCCACCCGTACTCCCACAACCAACCCCCGACTCAATATGGTCTTTCTATTGGCTGGAGGGGGCCTTTTAGACCCCCGATGAATGCCCAATGACGAGTGAATGGCTAGCCCTTGGGGCGATCTGTGAAGGGCCAACACTGACAAGGAACCGGTCATCGGGTGAGGATGCTCCACGGGCAGTTGAGTGCCCGACCGAGTGTTCCAGTCGACGTCACGTGACCAGAGGGCACGTTCATTATGAACGTCGATGGCTTGTTAATTCGTTTTCGTTCAAAGGACGAGGCGAAGATGATGGAACGCCCGGCCATAAGTCGGTATCACGGGGTTCGCTGCCAACAGCCGGCGAGAGATCCGTTGTAGTTGCGCGCCATGGACAATAATCTAGAGTGAGCGAGTGGGCGAGCGAGAGAGTCAGCCAGTCAGTCAGTCATTCATTCAGTCAGTCAGTCAGTCAGTCAGTCAGTCAGTCAGTCAGTCAGTCAGTATGTTTTGTGCACGGATATGGATATGAGTCAATGAGTCCGTCTGTCTCTCTTTTTATCTGTTTGTCTTTCATTCATCGACCTGACTGTCTATCTGTTAATTTCTGTTAATTATTATATATATATATATATATATATATATATATATATATATATATATATATATATCCAGTATATATCCAATATATTTCCGTCAGTTGACCTCTATGTGACCTTCAGCTTAACCTACACACCTGTCTATTACCTGCCGTTTGTCTAACAACTATCCCTGAACTATCACAGCTATCTTCATCAAATATTCATTACTCACTAAACCAATTAACATACGGCAGATAATGCACGTGACTGGCACCGTCTTTCAGACATGCACACTTCCGGTATTCCAGCTTCCGGTTACACGGAGAGCTGACGATCTTATGCCTCCCGAGATACCTCGTTTTTTAGTGTATTGTCACGTGACTACATGGCGACTATTGATTAGCCGAATTACGAACAGATCACATGACCTAAACGAATTATGGAGATTAACAAAGCTGATATCATCATCATTATCATCATTATTATTAACAGTAGTAATAGTAGTGGTAGTAATATTAGTAGTAATCCTAGAACTAGTAGCTATATTAGTACGTTTATTATAACTAGTACTATTTTTTTATATTATTAACCACAGTAATATTACACTATATTTGACGAATCAAACCAGAAGAGACAGTGATTTGAATAAAAACAACGACCACTTCAACCAGGAGAAACGACGCCATTGTTGTGTGAAATAACAAAACTTGGAGCAGGTGGGGGGCCCTAGAAATCTGTCCCGGGGGGTATTATTTCTGGGCCAGGTGTCAGAGTTGAGTATTAGACAATGATAATAGTTCTATGACGGTGGACTATACACTTCTAGGAACCATTGTCTCCGACCATCGTGTTTCGCGGTTAATGGCCTGACCCCCGTGACCTCTCAAGACCAATCCCCCCACCTCCACCCCCCTCCTACCCATCTGTCTGTCGTGCCGTATGACACCTGCTCCAGGTATACGGTTCTTCTATACAGGAGCCTAACGGGGCATTCCGTTACAGAACACACACCCCCCTCGCCGTCCCATAGGGTACTATAACCCCCCCCCCTCCCAACGAGACCCGCCACCATGTTTACCGAAGCGCAGTAATCTCGAGCGCTCTTCAAAACGAAGCGGCTGCGCGTGCCAGCTGCGCCTCGCCGACCAATCAGAGCCGCCGCTTGCCGACAGGTGCCGCTCGGCACGCTTGTGTGCGCGCGTGTTCGCACGCGTCGCGTCCACTCCGGCAAACGGTTGTTGTTCCGTTATTTCCTTTGTTGCCGACCGCCGTATAGGCAGACGTAGTCGACTTCCGGCGCGAGATGAGAGATAAAAACTAGCCCAGAACAATGGCCGACTTTAACCGACATATGGGATGACGTCATGGCTGACTGGTTCCGATAAGAGATATTCTTATCTGTCGCCATAACTGTACTCTACTCGTTATTAGTGTTATCACAAATATTAATACTCTAACACCACATAATACTAGTAGTGGTGGTAGTAGTAGTGGTAGTGGTAGTAGTAGAGGTAATGGTACTGGTAGTGGTACTAATAGTCATAGTAGTAATATAAGTAGTAGTAGTAACAGTTGTAATAATAGTTGTAGTTTGTTTAGTAGCAGTGGTGCTGGAAATAGTAGTTGGGGTAGTGAAAGTAGTAGTAGTAGTAGTACAACCAGTAATAATAATAGTAGTAGTAGTAATAGAAATATGCTTTTGTCCGTTCTTTACTCCTGCGGTATGATCACGTGGTATGACTAGTAGTAGTCACGTGGAACACATGAAAGCAGTATTAATGGGAGCGACGGCAAAGTTAGTCAACACGTCATCACGTATGGTAGGTGATAATGGCGGCAGGATTGGAGAGGGGGGTGAGATTCCGGCGATACCTCATTTTCGCCGGAAGTCGGCCACTTGCGTTATGGCTAATGAATTCCGTGCGCGAAAATGGCGGCGCGATAAAAAATATGAGCTAAACACAGCAGCCATATTTATAGAAAATGGCCTCCGTTTTTCATATTTTACTTGGAGACACATCGCCCCTCAAAATTTCGCCCTCTCACCAGCCGTACACACACGGAGCGACAGATAGATAGGGACGAGACTATTTATGGCTCATTTTAAAAACACTTCTTATGTCCGTTTCACCCGCCCCACTACCGGACTAAATGACACGTGACAATGGCGGCGCTAGTGTCGGCCAATCATGGCCGCCATATTTCGGTGATTTATCGGTGACGTCGACAGAAATTAACATTCATCGCTCGCGCCGCCCGAGGAAAAAAGCGTTGCCGTGACGTCACGGTGACGTAATAATTTGGCTCGGGTGAAGGTGAAGCGCGTGCGCAGAATGCGTTACGTCATTACGGCGACGTTCGATGGGCGGTCGGAGGAGCGGACAGACTGACGGACGAACAATACCCGTTTGTCAACAAGCGCTAATACGTCACAGCGTGACGTCAGCAGAGCCATAAGTGGATGACGTAGCTTCCGCTTCATGGTTCATTAGGTACGCATTTAACACGATCGGCAGTTATTGGCGAATTGGATCACTGATTCAGGGAACCCCCACGTGACCACGTAGCACAACCCCACGTGACCACTAATAACTATACAACGTGCTTTTGCCGTGTAACCCACGTGACCAGAACTATCTATTACCACGTGTCTAGAATAAACTACTCCAGGTGAATAATATTAATATGATGCAACACGTGACCAACACCGACCACCCCACGTGACACTACGTTAACTCCGACATGTGATTCGAATTATCAATCACGATTGGTCACTACAACTATTATGTGACTCTGGTTAATTACCCACGTGATCACCATTACTACTGACACAATCACAGTTATAACTGTTCATATGATCTTTGGCTAACTACGTCACAGGTTATATTTCTCCAAACATTATTATTATTATTATTATTATTATTATTATTATTATTATTATTATTATTATTACCTATCAAACGTCACAACAATTACTAACTCACACGTGACCACTACCTAGTCCACCTGACACCCTACGCCGCACCTCATGCTACTACTACTACTACTACTACTGCTGCTATCACACAAACGCGTGATAAGAACCAGCTTCGCGTGACCGTTTCATCGTACCATCACGTGACGTGTTGGGCGCCTTGCAGTGGCACAGTTGGTATCACACTGTTCTACCGTTCCCGAGGTGGTGGAGTCGAATCCAAAGTGTTGCCTGTATCGGTGGGATGTTTCATTCAACAATACTAACGAGGCTTCAGAACTAGGCCCTTCAACCAGCGCCGAGCCAATACGACTGCCAAGCCTACTACACCACGTGATAACCACTCCGTAAAGCTGGTACCACACCCGACCGCTACCACCGACCGTCACATGACCGATACCACTTACACCACGTGACCACTACCACGTGATCCCTCTACATCGGCTAGCTAACTCGTTCAATAGAATATCGATATTTGGTTATGTCGCTAATGGAGTGACAATTATACTTGAGTACTGTTAATGAACGGTGGCTGGTCACGTGGACGGGTCACGTGGACAGGTAACCGTCTCAGTTCGGTTTCGCTTTAATCTCGGCCCAATCATTACAGGTAATGAATGGGAGCTGTAACTGGTAATGAATGCGAGCCGTTCACAGGTGATGGTCATGGCTCGTATATCGGGGTAATGAATATGGGCCATACACCCGCCGTAATGAATATCGACGATACACAGGTAATGAATGTAATTCATAAACACGGGGTAATGAATACAAGCCATGTAATGAAAGTGGGTCATGCATAGTGGAGGAATGTAACCCTTGTATGGGTAATGAGCGTGAATCATTCCCACACGAATAATATATATATATATATATATATATATATATATATATATATATATATATCTTAAGCCGCACATAAGTGATGAATGTTCCCCATGCAATGGTAATGAACTGTAGTGATACACGAGTAAAAAGGCTAGCCACATATAAATAATGAATGGGAGCTGAGACAAGTAATGTAGGTCAATGGCTGTCTTTGTGTAATAACATTCATTACTCAACAGGTTGTGATCATGGCTGCTCGACGCGCACCTAATGTGAGCTTTGTTGAGTTGGTAATGAAGATGAGATATATATACTGAAGTAATGAAGATAATTAGGTAGTTAGTAATGATTGGTCGTCAGGTAGTTGGCAAAAATTGTTATTGGCACTTAGAATGGCTGGTCTGTGGGTAGATATTGATTGACAGGTAGTTAGAATTGCTGGTCTACGGGTAGTTAGTGATTGACAGGTAGTTAGAATTGCTGGTCTACGGGTAGATAGTGATTGACAGGTAGTTAGAATAGCTGGTCTACGGGTAGATAGTGATTGACAGGTAGTTAGAATAGCTGGTCTACGGGTAGATAGTGATTGACAGGTAGTTAGAATGGCTGGTCTACAGGTAGTTAGTGATTCACAGGTAGTTAGAATGGCTGGTCTACTGGCAATCAGTGTTCAAAGGTAGTTAGAGTCAGTGATTCACAAGTAGTTAGAGTGACTGATCCACAAGTAGTTAGAGTGAGTGATCCACGAGTAGTTAGAGTGAGTGATCCACGAGTAGTTAGAGTGAGTGATCCACGAGTAGTTAGAGTGAATGATCCACAAGTAGTTAGAGTGAATTATCCATAAGTAGTTAGTAGTTAAAGTGAATGATCCACAAGTAGTTAGATTGTGTGATCCACAAGTAATTAGTAGTTAAAGTGAATAATCCACAAGTAGTTAGAGTGACTGATCCACAAGTAGTTAGAGTGAATGATCCACAAGTAGTTAGGGTGTGTGATCCACAAGTAGTTAGAGTGAGTGATCCAGCAGTAATTAGAGTGAATGGTCCAGATGTAGTTAGAGTCCATGGTCCACTGGTAGTTAAAATAACTGGTCCACAGGTAGTTCACAGGTCTATAATGACCGTTAGAGTAGTTGTCCCAGATGCAGTTAAACGACAACTAGAATATGAAAATCAAAGGAGTACTGAAAGTAATTATCAAAACAAATAAAACGAATAATGATAATCTAATTGACGTACAGGTAATGAACGCGTATCAACTGGTGTGTGTTCATTATAAAGTGATCCTGAAGACTGAGGTCATCAACAGGTTTATGTCATATGATCAGTGTATGTTTAGTGTTGACAGTGGATATTAGAAATAAGTCACAATTATCGTACAAATACCTCATTGTGTTTTACAGACAGATTATTTTGAGGTATCATTGTACAGCATCTTTAATAATATTGGCAGCAACAACAGTGGCAACAGTAATAGTAGTAATAGTAAATAGTAGTAGTTGTAGTAGTAGTTGTAGTAGTAGTTGTAGTAATAAATATTAGTACTAGTTGTTGTCTTACATTGTTTATTGTCAATAATAATAATAATAATAATAATAATAATAAATAATAATAATAATAATAATAATAATAATATTATTATTATTATTATTAGTAGTAGTAGTAGTAGTAGTAGTAGTAGTAGTAGTAGTAGTAGTAATATTTCCACCACAAATACCACCCCATTTATTACGTGATCACCATTTTCCCCAGATAATATCCACTTTACCGTTAAACGTTCTCATGTATACCGTTATAACTGACAGATTGAGGTATTGAGGTACATCTGACAGATTGAGGTACCGTCGCCGATAAAGCACCATCTGTCGTCTTCTGATCTGAGCGAGGCGGCAAAAGGCGAGATAAAGTGAGTTCGGGATTTTATAGAGAGTACTTCATTAATATAACACTTGAGCTTCTTATAGATGTCTTTATATGGTGTGTGTGTCTGTGTGTGTGTTTGTCAATGGTAGACCATATGGTAGAATAACAGGTAACAACGGGTAGACCTTATGGTGTCTGTTTGCCTGTTTGTTGTTCTTAGAGATGGAAAGGGGGAGGCCTGTAAAGCACCCCCCCCCTCTCTCTGAGAGCTTTATATATTTATAGGTAGCTAAAGTAGGTAAATGGGTGTATATATATATATATATATATATATATATATATATATATATATATAGAGAGAGAGAGAGAGAGAGAGAGCAAGAGGGGGAGAAGGATTATATTTGTTCAGCTCCTACGGTGCTGATCACATCCGAAATATTTCGTCAAGCAGCGACTTACGAAGGTGATCGGTAATACTAATAATAATAATAATAATAATAATAATAATAATAATAATAATAATAATGTATTATTTATATAGCACCGCATTCAGTTGTGTTGTTCTGGGGTGCTTTACATACACTATTATCCCTGACTCAGATCTGCTTCAAACCAGCACCTACTTCAACTCACATCCAGTCAGGTTCTCATTTTTTTCACGGATGAGTGAACCAGTCGCCACATGGCAACATTACAGCTCTCGGAGCCTCGGACCCGCGACCTGTCGGCTACGGGTCCTACGATCTAACTTACTGCGCCCTCGCGGCTCGATTAGATGAAACATCCAACAGACACAGCTAGCAGTGGAAACTGAACTGGGGCACATAGGTCTGTGTTATTGTGTGTTGTTAATTGTCATATGAGAACACATACATTTACTGAAGTATGGGTGTGTGTGTGTGTGTGTGTGTTCGCGCGCGCACGAGCGCCCAAGCATAATAAACATCATAAAATACTTATTATCAACAATTCATTTTTTGTTTGTTCTCACAGTGGCACCTGCTATAAGCTTTTTTTTTCACACGCCTAATAAAACCGTAGCCTCTACTCTAACTTAACAGTGGTACCTGTACTAACTCTCAATTTTTAACCCCAATCAAACAGTTTTCCCTCTAATAAAAGATTCCCATTCTTAACTGTGATGCAATAGTGGTACCTGGAATAAAACACCCCACACTCCAGATGAATGAAACGCAATGGTAACGGTACCTGTGATATACCACCCTAAATTTTTTATTCTTACCAAGATCATTGCCAGTATTACACCATCAAGATATATCACATTTACCTAACAGTGGTAGCTGTAATAGCCTAAACTAACACCCACTCTAACCTTGTAATGGTACCTGTATTTATCACACCCTAATAAACTAATACCCATCTCTGACTTCATATTGGTCCCTGTAATATACCACCGTAATACCTCACCCCGACATTGGTACCCGTAATACGTGTACTCTATTATGAGTTGACAGATGTACCTGTAAAATACCACCCAAATACACCCACTCTGACTTCACAGTGGTACCTGTATTATACTTCACACAATACCTGTTGAACGTCGAACTTAGCCAGGCCAGGTGCTAGCTGTCTACTGTCACCACAAACATAGACAGATGGGGCAGGTCTGGGGTCTGTCTGTGTGTAACAAAGATTAATTAGTCTACCAGCACCTGGCTAGTGCCCTAGTGCATAATTAATAGTGCATAGTGCTCGATGATTAGTGCATAATGCCTTCATTATATCCAGGTATGCTGTTAGAATCACTAAGCCGACATAGGTTCCAGAATATATATATATATATATATATATATATATATATATATATATATATATATATATATATATATATATACTTTTTACTGGTTTCTATTGGCCTTCCCACTGTTAATGGCTAGAGTGATGCCCTCGGGGCACTAACTGGCAACATGGGCGTGGGATCTGAGATACTGATGTGAGATATCGAAGAGAGATGGAGAGAAAGAGGGGGGTGTTTGTTACGGTGAATGAGGCTAAATTAGATTTCATTAACAGTAATAAACGTAACAGACCGGTGTCACCCAGGGGGTAGGGGGACAAGGTGGTAGAGACACTTGGGGATAGGATTGGCCATATAGATAGATAGATAGATAGATAGATAGATAGATAGATAGATAGATAGATAGAGAAATGCACGAATGGATGGATAAATAGATAGATTGATTGATGAATGGTTGGATAGGTGGGAGAGAGAGAGAGAGAGAGAGAGAGAGAGAGAGAGAGAGAGAGAGAGAGAGAGAGAGAGAGAGAGACAGACAGACAGACAGACATACAGACAGATACACACACACACACACACACAGAGAGCGACACACACAGAGAGAGAGAGAGAGAGAGAGAGAGAGCTCTATAACATTGACAACATTAAGATCTGTCATCAAGTCATTATAACAAACATGTTGGCGGCGAACTATTTATTGATCTAACCATCATTATTATATCTATTGTCTAGCTGTCTATAGCTAGATAATAACCTACAAATATAGTTACCGGCAACAGGTATAACGGTCGATATTATAAATAAACACACATATAACGAACCTGATATAATAAAACACCCCCCGCTGATATAACAAAAAATATCTTCTCCTTCCAGCTGATATCACACAAAACACCACCCAGTTTAAATCATACAAATGTCTCACCCAGGTGATATGACTCAAAACACCCACCCCGTTTATATTAAGATTAATCCAGCTAACATCACACAAAATACCCACCCAGTTTTTATTATATAAAAGATTCACCCAGCTGAAGACATTTCTTTTATTACATACCTCAAATTAACCATTCACTTGATGTCACAGA
Organism: Paralvinella palmiformis; assembly: GCA_025642065.1. Taxonomy (NCBI): domain Eukaryota; kingdom Metazoa; phylum Annelida; class Polychaeta; order Terebellida; family Alvinellidae; genus Paralvinella; species Paralvinella palmiformis. The sequence continues at coordinate 373,378 of JAODUP010000061.1, forward strand.
AAATATGATGTTAATAGTACTTTAGAACCCATGTGTTATCACATAAAATAACCAGAATATATCGCACAAAACACCCAACTGCTTATTATTGCACAAATACTCCCACACTGATATCACCAAAACAAATAATATCGTAAAAACAAGCGATATATTGCTGTGATATGGCCCCGAATAAAAACAGTCGGCAGCCATATTGGATGGAATTAGGGTGTGGTCATATGGATAGGTGTAAGATATTAGTGATGGGGGTGGGGAAGAAGTCTGATACGTAACAACATCAATGTGAACATCCACCCACTTGCCCGTTTTGGGATGTAGGGATGTAAGCAGTTGTCCACCCATGCAGGGACCCAAACCCGTATAAGATAAATAGGTACACATCGTAATTGACAAGCAGTTTAATCGCCAACAGAAAACGCCCTATAATTGACCCCACGTCCTCCCCCCCGGAAGTGGCAAGAATAATAATAACCCCGAACTGCACCCACCTAACACCCACCTAACGCCAATTATAGTAAAACAATCTACGAAGATGCACCCATCTGCCATATTAAAGTCTTTCTACAGAAACAGCCGGGAATCACCCATCCACCAAATCACCCAAAAATGTGGAAAAAACGATAAACCAGCCATTATCAACAGAACTTTGTCTTGGATACCTGCTCAAATGCGGTTGAAGAACCATACTCTTTCACCCAACTGACACCCAGCTGACACACCCAGTACGCTCAATCAGCTATACAACACCCTATTTACCCAATATCACAGTACACACTATGAGGCACCCACCTCCTCCACCACCCCCACCACCCCAACCACTATACGCTGATGGCCGACTCACCCACTACCCATTTATCACTCACCCGCCATCCACTCACTAATTCACCACCGTTCATACCTGTCACCCATCTTCCCACCCATTCATCCACCCACCATCACCCCCGAGCTATCCTACCCACCATAATATTTGTCCAAAGTCGAGCCACTAGCTATTGTCGATCCCGAACAATGGCTTGTCGGCCAACATCGACAGACAATAGAGGGCGCTGCTGCATTATTTATGGTCACGTGAACCGTACACGTGATTAGATCGCTTTCCGTTAACAGGTGGCTGTGACGTAGATGAGAACGTAACAGGTGACGTGACGGTAAAGAGTCAGGAATTATCTAAACATCTGACAACAATATGTACAGCATGATGATGATGATGATGATGATGATGATTATTATTATTATTATTATTATTATTATTATTATTATTATTATTATTATTATTAGTAGTAGTAGTAGTAGTAGTAGTAGTAGTAGTAGTAGTAATAGTATCATTATTTTATTATTTGCGATTCTCCTGATAATGATGGCGCCCAAATCGGTAATTTGGGGGATGCTGTTGATGTTAATGATATTGTTGATGTTAGTGATGTTGTTGATGTTAGTGATGTTGTTAATGTTAGTGATGCTGTTGATGTTAGTGATGTTGTTGATGTTAGTGATGTTGTTGATGTTGTTGGTGTTAGTGATGCTGTTGATGTTAGTGATGTTGTTGATGTTTTGAAGATGATGCCCCTGAAGCCTGGGAAGTAGGTGATGTAGTTGATGTCGGTGACGGTGGTGATGTAGGTG
>JAODUP010000061.1:380000-405000 GCA_025642065.1 Paralvinella palmiformis
GTGTGTGTGTGTGTACGCTCGCGCGTGCGTGCGTGCCGGTGCTTCTACGTGCGAGAGAGAAGGAGAGAGAGAGAGAGAGAGAGAGAGAGAGAGAGAGAGAGAGATGGTACAGCGACAGGCGTTCGTTTTACGATGTGAGTCTTGTACGACAAGGTCCTGACACCCTCCTGGGGTAGGGTAGGAAGATTTGATGGAGACTCTCTCTCTCTCTCTCTCTATATATATATATATATGTGTGTGTGTGTGTGTGTGTGTGTGTGTGTGTGTGTGTGTGTGTGTGTGTGTGTGTGTGTGTGTGTGTCCCCGACATAAGGAACCTGAGTAACCAAGTTAAGATCATCTCTGGCTGTCTGTCGGATGTTGCCAGAGATCCGATATCTCACCAGTGACATCTAATCCTCAGTGGGACCGAGATATAATGGACCCCGCAGTGACCGATATTTGATGGACCTCGCTGAGAAGTGAAGCACGATGGACCCCGATGGGAGTGAGGCATAATGATACCCACCCAGAACAAAGATACCCAAGTACCCCACCGACTACTGACCCACCGTCAGTACTTGTAATACAATGGACCCCGCAGGGACCGAGATACAATGATACCTCACCAGGACCGTGACATGTTGGATCCCGCCAGCATTGTGACATGTAGATGCCCCGTCACGTTCCCAGAGGTAGCTGACGGTTGGGTCGCTACGACGGCGTGTGACAGAACTGTCAACATGTTGACAGCTCCTCATCTGCCAAGCTGTCAACACATTGACGGCCTGTCATCTGCCAAGTAACAATAAAATACGACAGACAGAAAAATAATTTTTTTTTAAATTTAATTTTGTGAGACAGAAAACTTTGGTGGTTATTACGTCACGGACTTCGGTTTTGCTTTACGATAGGGGGGAGGTTAGGAGAAGGACCTTGACAGCGGTATTATATGGGAAACTTGTAATAAATATGATAATTTGAGAAACAGAGATAGACGAAGGGGAGGGAGAAAATAGAGACAGACAGACAGACAGACAGACAGACAGACAGACAGACAGACAGACAGACAGACAGACAGACAGACAGACAGACAGACAGACATATAAATAGATAGATAGATAGATAGATAGATAGATAGATAGATAGATAGATAGATAGATAGAGTCAGATTGAGAGAGAGAGTCAGATTGAGAGTCAGAGAAAGAGAGAGAGAGAGAGTGTGTGTGTGTGTGTGTGTGTGTGTGTGTGTGTGTGTGTGTGTGTGTGTGTGTGTGTAGAGAGAGAGAGAGAGAGAGAGAGAGAGAGAGAGAGAAAGAAGAGAGAGAGAGAGAGAGAGAGAGAGAGAGAGGATGTCAGAGGTCCTTAGATTCTTTCAGACGGAGTACCATAAATCCCTTACTGTCAGTGACAGAGCGTAGACCATTCCCTGCCGAAGTCAGTGGTTTGGTTCTCACGCCATCCAGGAACCCCGTGACGACGAGGAGAGGAAGGCGACACTAGAAGGCCTAGCCAAGGACAACAAACCATCAGACGGGCCGGGCCATGTGGACACGGTTGGTGGCGTGAACAGCCGGCAGACACACGCACACGCACACACGCACACGCACACGCACACACACACACACACACACACACACCAATAACGGGAAAGTTAGTAGGCTGTTCTTTGTCTTCTGGGCATAGGGCTCGTGAACGACTCCCCTGGCCAACCGGCTGCCGAGGGGACGACCGTGTGAGCGAGCTAGCTGGCGGGCGGGAGGGCGCCTGGGCCGCCCTAACCTACACACCACCCAGAGAGGGAGAGAGAGAGAGACAACACGGTCAGGGAGAACCGTTAGCTTATAGGGAGAGACACTAGCGGGCACGATAGTCACTTGTCACTAGCTGGCTGCTGGAATGAGCTGATCGGATTTGTTGATTCGGCGCCAGTTTTGCGTTAACGCCCGTGAGAGCGAGAAAGATAGAGAGAGACCACCAGCCCACAGACAGAGAGGCCCACAGACTGACACAGAGGCCCACAGACTGAGAGAGGCCCACCCGGCGGAAGATGTAAAAGGTATGCGCTATGCGAATAGGAACCTCGTTGCTGGTGATAGTTCCTGATGTCATACTCATGATAATACTATCAGATGACACTTGTTGAGAAGTTCTTCTCCGAAGTCATCGCGCCGCATATCACCGTCGGTGTGTTGTGTTAGATACAGACTACTTTATCCGGATACCATTAACCGGATCCGGAACGCTCTCTTTGGTGACACGGATTGCTAAAATCCGGAATTTGATTCGGCGATTCTATAGGAATGGATTTGTAATAATGACCGTAATCAGGTGTGACATCCCACCTGGATAATTAAAAAAATCATCATCGTTATCATCATCCAATCTGCTTAAATATACGGGAAAGCGTTAACGAGTTCAAAGGTCTAAACGCTAACCAATCAACCGGAAATCATGCCGCGATCATTCTTGGTGAAAAAGACTGGACGACGCCAGTGTGACGTCATCGACAGGTTCCGGAAGTATGCCGAATATTACTACAACAGCGTCAATGTCATGCCCGTCAGCGGCGTGCACGTGACACAGCAACAACCCCACCTAGCGGAGATGGTACCCTACAGTCCGATATCGAGTTCTCCGCTACTGCTCACGTCATGTAACAGTAAGTATCTGCGGCTATGACGTCATTATTTAATGCGATAAATTAGATTTAAGTCTTAATTCACGATTACACCAAAAATATCAATTAACGATAGATACCGTAAATGATGCGGCATGACGTAATCAGTCAACTTCCGGTTTTTTGTTTCCAGCTTACATGAGCGACCTCGAAGAGCAGTCGCCGTACTTCGGCCACGCACGTGACACCAAAATCGGCGACAGCGACGGCGACACCGACTCGATGCTCAGCTCGCCGACGTCGTGCAGCAGCCCGTGTGACGTCACCGACCAGACGAGCCAGACCGGAAGTTCGAGCGACGAGGCGACCTCGGGCAGCGAGTCGTCAGCGGGCTCGGTGGACTCTGGCGCCACCATTGGCGATGACGGCGAGCGGATCGTCGACGGGCGTTCTAGGCGCCGGAAGTGCGGCCAGGCGGCGCGCAGGCGCGGCGCGTGCGAACCGGAGCGAGGCCGGTACGCTTGCTCGGAGTGCGGCAAGCAGTACGCGACGTCGTCGAACCTATCCCGACACAAACAGACCCATAGGAGTCTGGATAGCCAACAAGCCAAGAAGTGTCCCCATTGTAACAAAGTCTATGTCAGTATGCCAGCACTATCGATGCACATTTTAACGCACGACCTTCGACATCGGTGCACAGTCTGTGATAAGGCCTTCTCCCGACCTTGGCTACTCCAAGGTCACATGAGGTCTCACACGGGCGAGAAGCCCTACGGCTGCGCACACTGCGGCAAGGCGTTCGCCGACCGGTCAAACCTGCGCGCGCACATGCAAACGCACTCGGCGGCGAAGGTGTACGCATGCTCCAGGTGCAACAAGTCGTTCGCGCTCAAATCGTACTTGAACAAGCACGTGGAGGCCTCGTGTCTGAAGGCCGACGAATCTTGAACAATCATCGCCGGCCGACTTCGCACTGCCACATCAGCCGGAAGTGGACGATCGGATCGGCGAATGGGTGACGTCATCGGCCGCCATTTTGGACCTATCCGGGTGATTTACTTTTCGTTCACTTCATTAAAAGGAATATTTCTCTTCCGGAAGAAAAATGCGGCGTCGCGTGTTTTGACAGGACAAGCTCGGTAGCATTCGCAGAGACAAATACGCCTATCCCTCACGCATGCACGCACGCACCCACGCAGTTAGGCTGGTCTGCGTTATGCGCGCACACACACACACACACACACCCCTTCCGGATGACGAGAGAATGTTCAGTGACAGGTCGATAGGTGGCGCCACTGACATCCACACGTCAGGCGCCCGGCTGATTGGAGAAAGTGAAGAAGGAACTCAAGTAGAAAGATAAAACCTTCTGCTGGGCCGACTATCAACAAAAACAAAGACAACAGATCCCCCACCACCCGCACCACCCCCACCACTCACCCACAACCCCCCACCCTCGGGGCTCGGAACATCGTAAACACGGTCCCTGGATCATCAACTTCTTCTCAACATCATCACTTCACCCAACATCGAGCTGTTCTCGTTCCTCAATCGAGCCTGAGTGGGAATCACACTGGAACATGTTCCAATACGTTAATGTATGTATCAGGATGATAGAACATTATCGGAACAAGTTGGTTAGGTTCTGAAGTCATATCGGCGACTTCCGAGGAACTAATATTGAAAAAATCTTTATCATTTTGAACGTCAATAATTAATTAATTAGTTAATTAATTTGTTCATTAACTCATTCATTAACATAATTGTTTACTGTTATCATCATATTTCCCTTTATTACTATTATTATTATATTATTATATATATATATATATATATATATATATATATATATATATATATATATTTCGTGATTTTAAAAATAACGCAGTGCGAGTTCATCACCGGTGCTCTAATGACTTTGGGTCCAGAATAAGCTGCTCCGTTTGTACACATTGTTCCCTGCAATACTGCCCTGTACAATTCAGTGCACTCGTCAATCTCTAGGGAAGTATGTTGTTTACGTTCGTAAACCATGGGTCTACCATCAGCAACGTGTCCGTTTCGATTAGCTGACCACATCCGACATGAGCAGCGACTCGTTGGAACCGAACCTACGTGCCGCCGTTTTCTAATCTGTCACCTTTCCACCGAACTGCAGAGAGCAAGAAAAAGAACAAAGTATGACGTCACAATTATGATCGGTTTAATGGCCGTTTGTGTGAGTTGGTGTAATGTCGATGGGTGGTTGGGCATGCGCATGGGTGAGGCTGGGTAACGGTTATGTGGGTGAATGGCTGGGTGAGTTGGATGTTCAGTCGTAGATTGTAACATTCTTCGGTTCTAATTTCCAATGTTCACTCGATTGAAGGACCTTCTCAGTTCCACGTCATAGACGCCGTTTGCATGTCGTAATCCCCTCACACGCCGCCAGGTGGACCAGTGACGTCACTTCTTCAACCGGAGTGGATATCATATCGGCTGTCGGTCCATTTCCACGTCTCGTCATATTTAATTTATTTATGACTGTTTATTTATTTATTTATTTAACATATTTATTTCCCATTGTTTGACGCGTTTTGTATACATCAGTGATAACCCTCGCCATCTCTATTCTGTCGGTGCCATTCACAAGACAGTTTCTCAATTCACCCCCCCTATCTTCCCTACCCCCTCACCTACCTCCCCCCCCACCCCCACTATACCTCCTTAGTATTTCCGCTCTCGCCACAACCCTCCCCTTCCCATTTTTCCCCTCTCCCTCTCTATCGTTCTGCTCGTATCGCCATCTCCCCCGGTGACTATTTTCACAGTCGTGTTGCCAGAACAGACTGCGCCCTCAGGAATTTATAAGGTCATTAGTCCGTGGATGGCCGGGACACACGGAACAGAGCAACGGACCAGTTTCGAAGGGGGATGCCCGTCCCCGGGGACTGGATATAAACAGCCCAACTGACGCTGGCGAGACAAGCCGACAGCGCTACGGCTTAGCCGAACGGGGTGCCCCCATATAGTGGCTTACGGTGGCCGGGTGCCCGCCCGGTGTAACGGGCCCCGGCCAGTGATGCAACAATACCTTGTCCCAAAATCATCTTAATGGACCATTTACAGTTGGTGGCCAGCCAAGCGCAAAGACAGGTGCTCCTATAGAATGGGGAGGTTTCTCGGCAGCGGTGGTGCGCTGCGCGCCAAGCGGATGTTACGGAAAACCGGCGGCGCGCCAATACAAAGGACGATCATTCTCTGGGGCGCTCGCTGGGAAATCTGAGCTATTGGCTCATAGAGAGATGATATCTGAGCAATTGTCAGCTGCTAAAGGTCGCTCTGTTGATGACCGGACTACCAGCCATTGACATAACTGTACATAATGAGGTTATGCTAGGTGCAGGGGCGTGTGATTTACAAGCCAGATGATGAATGGGGGGAGGAGATCGGTTTGGCTGGTGGCGTCTGGCTGGTGGCGTTTGGCTGGTGATGTCTGGCTGGTAGCGGGTGGGGATGCCTCGTTGGGTGAGCTCGAGGTCGGCTAGGTGGGGCTTATAAGCGCCAGACGACTGTCTTTGTCACAGACACGGAGTTGAATTCGTGATTTCAAGAGCAGCTTCTCATTGGGTGTGACGTTACACAATATCACCGCCGTGTGGGGTTGGGCTATGGAGGAGGCTCGGATGCGGTCGAAATACACCAATCAGATGCACGTGCGCGCGCGCACACACACACACACATACGCATACACATAGATACAAACACGCAAATTGCATCCGGAATACACCAACCAATTTCACGCACATTTCTACACATATACGCATACGGATAGACACAAACACGCAAATCGTATCCGAACGCGAGTCCGGGCGCGTACACGCACGGCCCTCGCTGGATCAGCTACGGGCAATGACATTTTATCAGCTGGTCACAATTTTATTCCTATTCACACAATACGTTCACTTGATTATCGATTGCCCGCGGGCACGTTCGCGTATCGCCGCACTCTATATATTTATCATCGCCATAAGTAAATTATTTATTTATTCACCCCCCCCTCTCTATCTCTCACGTTTATAGATATCTCGTATGATCTCGTGTTGTGGTCTGGCTGTTACTAGCTCAGGCCCAGCTTATTGTTCGATTATAGAAAGTCCCGCCATTTTATATACACTTTGTACATAACTGTTAGCATATAGATCATTATTCTAGCTATTTTGTAACATTTATATTAACATGTTATACACGATGTAAATATATATACAAGTTAATTACAGCCGAGTTGTTTGTTTATTTTGTGTTATATCTGTTGACGTACGTGTATGTGTGTTATGTGCGTGCATGAAGACATTGCTCTCTTTCCCCTCCGTGTGTGTTTGTGTGTGTGTATGTATGTGTGTGTGTGTGTGTGTGTGTGTCTGTCTGTCGGTATGAGTCCGTGAATCTATTGTTGCGATTGCACGCTTAAAGCCACGGATATACTATCTTTAATCGTGTGTGTGCACTAGTGAACTCTTTCTGTGCGTGTGTTGTACGTTTGTGCGCGTGTATATGCATGCAGTGGGGTTAGATCAGCTTGTGTCTGGATGTGCATTCGTGCATCAAGTAACCGTTGAATATTGGTATACGCTTCGCACGCAGCTTCACGCACGCAGAGAAGAAGGAAAAAACACGCAACTAAATAATAGATATCCTTATCTTACATAAAAACGGCCATCTTTCTCAAACATATGTCACATTCCCAGTAAAATCCCCTCCAAAACAGCCCCATTACGCCGCCAGTATCATTCCGCGGCCGGGTGACGCTGGTAACATTCGGCAAGAAAACCTAGTTCCTTCACAACGGGGGCCTTTTGTTTATGTGCCTAATAACCAATTAAAAACCAAACCAAACTGAAAAAAAACATATTCTCTTACCGATCGCATAGAACTACCGCAAGTGACAAGAGAACGGATTCATTTTATTCCACAAATCGATAATGTATCAAACACGTTTCCCGTCCTGACAATGTGAAGGCAAATTGAAGCCCCGAACGCACACCGTAAACAGACATTTTGACAAAAATTCCTGTCATGGCGGAATCCAACAGACCACTTATCGACAAAACGAGTGGCGGGTGAGAGCGGGAAAAGGGGGAGGGCAGGGGGGAATAGAGAAAAATAAAACCTCGCAACAATGGCGAAAAATTAAAATCCTCCACGAAATCCCGCGAGAAAATGGATTGGTTTTTGACTGGAAAGCTCGGATCGATGTGCGTTGTAGTTGTCGTGGTCGCCTTCTGGCTGTGGTTGTGCTGGTTGTAGTAGTAGTAGTTGTTGTAGTGGCCCAGTCATGACTCAGTGATTATGGCGCCACAGAACAGAAACCGGGGGAAAGGAGTAACATATAGAATCGATAACATTGATCAGACGTGAAGCAGAACGGTCACGGTACGCTATCTGACAAGATCGGCTCTTATTGGCGGGATCCCTATAGTCGTCTGCTCGTCTGATCGTCTGATCGTGTGATCGTCTGCTCGCCTGTCTGCTCATTTGTTCGGCTGCCGCTCCGTTTCTTTAGCTGGTCTAGCCGGCTGTCGGTTTCTCTTTTTTCCGTTTTGTCTGTCTATCTTTCTGTCTGTTCGGCTGTCAAGTGGTCTGTCCAGCCCGTCTGTTCGGCTGTCAAGTGGTCTGTCCAGCCCGTCTGTTCGGCTGTCAACTGGTCTGTCCAGCCAGTCTGTTCGGCTGTCAAGTCGTCTGTCCAGTTGTCTGTTCGCCTGTTGGCTGGTATGTTCTGTGATCAAACTAACCGTCCTGTCCTCGAGTCATCTGTTCGACTGTCGGTCTGTAAATTCCATTGTGAGATCGTCTACATGGCTGTCAACATGTCTTTCTTGGTGTCAACATGTCTGTCTTGGTGTCAACTTGCCTGTCTTGGTTTCATCTTTCCTGTCTTGCTGTCAATTTGTGTGTCATACTATCAACCTGTCTTTCTTGTTGTCAACTTGTCTGTCTTGGTATCAACTTGTCTGTCTGACTGTCAAATTGTTTGTCCGAATGTCAATTTGTCCGTCTGACTGTCAACTTGTCTGTCTGACTATCAACTTGTCTGTCCAGCTGTCAACCATTCTGTCCGGTTGTTAAGCTGTCTGCCCAACTCTTATTCTATCTGTCCAGCTGTCAACCCTTCTGTTCGACTGTCTATTCATACATCTGGCTGCCAGATCGTCTGTACGGCTGCCATATCGTATGCTCACCTCTTATATTCCAACAGGTTGTTGATCCACCCGCCAACCCCCCAACCCCGCACTACGACGCCATTAACCGGCGGCATGGTGGGGGGGGGGAGTGACGGCTCGTATAACAAGTACTTGCTCACGGCCGTCCGGATCGATAAACTAAATGGATTCAGGATCGATATAGGATCAACGAGGGATTACAGACAGATTGGACATCATGCAGTTTTAATCAAGAAGGAATTTACTTAGCGTGTCCGGATCAGCGCGGAGAGGGGACTCTACGGACTCGAGCTCAGACAGGGCTGAGGATCTGTCGGGATGGCTGGTTTGGGTAGGGTTTATAAGGATTGGACTGAGAGGGACATATAAGGAATGGGTTGAGTATTTGGCTGGGAGATACTTACCACGTTTGGGATGGGTAGGACTAATAAGAATGGAGTTGGGTAGGATTTATCAGGATTGGGCTGTGAAGGACTAATAAGTCTTTGCTGGAGTAGCCTTATACAGATTGGTTAGAGAAAGTCTTATAAGGATGGGAATGGGGACTGATAAGATTTTAAAATAATATGTTGAGGAAGGATAATGATGATTGGACCGTGGTCAAGTGTCGATCATTTGGATGAGGATAAGTCTTGAGGATTAAACTGAGGACAAGTTACGATAATTGAGCTCTGAAATAGATATCTGGATTGAACTGAGCCTAAGTTGTCAGGAATGGGAGGAGTAGAGTAGGGTAGTGAGTGAGTGAGTGAGTGAGTGAGTGAGTGAGTGAGTGAGTGAGTGAGTGAGTGAGTGAGTGAGTGAGTGAGTGAGTGAGTGAGTGGGTGAGTGAGTGAGTGAGTGAGTGAGTGAGTGAGTGAGTGGCTATGTTTGGCTGGGTGTTTGAGTGGGTGGCTGTGTGGGTGAGTGAATGAGTGAGTGAGTGAGTGATTATTATTATTATTATTATTATATCCTCTAAAGAAGAAATGTTGAGCGTGAGGTAGATAACGATGGTGAGGATGATGAAGATGAGGTGAATGGTTCATATAATATAAGATAGAGATAGAGAGAAGTATGACGTAGATGAGGAGGACTATGTATGACCAGAGGTCACTCGGTGAAAGAGAGGGGACAAAGGATCAGACGCGACCTTCTGGATTCCATGAGACTGGTATCTGGAAGATTAGGAAGATGATGGGAGGATCTGGCTAGTGAATAAGATTGACTAGGGCGTCATTGTCTGTCTGTCTGTCTGTCTGTCTGTCTGTCTGTCTGTCTGTGTTGTCTGTCTGTCTGTCTGTCTGTCTGTCTGTCTGTCTGTTGTAAGTAAGTGTGTATGTATGGATGAGTGAATGAATGAATGGATGGATAGATGGATGGATATCTGTCTGTATATCTGTCTGTATATCTGTCTCACTATCTGCGTACTTATGGAAAATATATTACTCCGAAACTATTTCAAAAATTGACGGTGTGAGTGAGTAAGAGAGCGGGAGACAGAGAGGGGGGGATAGAGAGATAGATAGATAGAGAGAGAGAGAGAGAGAGAGAGAGAGAGAGAGAGAGAGAGAGAGTAGATATATATATATATATATATATATATATATATATATATATATATTGCCCTCTTCCTACCACACACACACACACACACACACACACACACACACACACACACACACACAAACACACACACTACACACACACACAAGGAACTATCCATCACCAATCCGGAGTCATTCCGGAGACTTTCGGACCAATCAAGGACGGATTTGCGCTAGATTTCCGTTGACAGAGCCAGTTATTTGGCGGGCCATCTCAGCCCCCAGATAGACCGTACCACGACAGTGCGCCACCCCGGGGCTCTGCGGCCCTTGTCACGACCTGTCAGCCTGGCTACAAGCCGGGCCAACTGAGCCACGGGCCGTAATAACCCGCTAGGAGGCGCCTTATAACCGTAGAAGCAATGCTCTATCATATAAGAGGAGCCACTGTCTGGGACAAGTCGCTATAACAAACAGCGTCATTGATTAGCTTACTGGTCACTAAATAGACACATTGGCTATAATACTTATCGTCATCTGGTATCGATTGGGACGAGGGCCGAATTGGTCCTTAGTGTCTGTTGGAATGGGTCAGCCCTGGACTGGCTACAAATCGTGTATAGAGAGAGATGGAGGACACATTATACACGATGCTTAGTACTGTATGTATGGGCGTTTAGAACAGGCTTTATAGGGTGTTTAGAACAGGCTGTATAGAGGGTTTAGAACAGGTTGTATAGGGGGTTTAGAACAGGCTGTATAGGGGGTTTAGAACAGGCTGTATAGGGGGTTTAGGACAGGTTGTATAGGGGGTTTAGAACAGGCTGTATAGGGGGTTTAGAACAGGTTGTATAGGGGGTTTAGGACAGGTTGTATAGGGGGTTTAGAACAGGATGGATAAGGGGGATTTAGAACAGGCTGTGTATAATGTTGGAACAGGCTCTATAGGAGCTTAAGACAGGCTGTATATAAGATTGGGATGGGTTTTGTATAGGCTCGGGTCGTGATGTATAGGTTCAGGACAGCCTGTGTATAGGGCTAGGATAGGCTGTACGTAGGCTTAGGCGAGGCTGTATAAAAAAAGGAAGAATATGATGCGTATTGGCTTAGAACATGGTGTACAGGCGTTTTGGGACAGGTTGTAGATGGATTTGGTACAGGCTGTATATGGGCAGAGAACGTCTATATACAAGTTCTCTGATATGGGTTTAGGACAGGCTGTATATGGGTTTAGGACAGGCTGTATATGGGCTTTAGGACAGGCTGTATGTGGGTTTAGGACAGGCTGTATACGGATTTAGGACAGGCCGTATACGGGTTTAGGACAGGCTGTATATGGGTTTAGGACAGGCTGTATGTGGGTTTAGGACAGGCTGTATGTGGGTTTAGGACAGGCTGTATACGGATTTAGGACAGGCCGTATACGGGTTTAGGACAGGCTGTATACGGGTTTAGGACAGGCTGTATATGGGTTTAGGACAGGTTGTATACGGGTTTAGGACAGGTTGTATATGGGTTTAGGACAGGCTGTATATGGATTTAGGACAGGCTGTATACGGGTTTAGGACAGGCTGTATATGGGTTTAGGACAGGTTGTATATGGGTTTAGGACAGGCTGGGTATAAGATTAGTGCACACTGTATATGAACTTATAAGTTGTTGTGTACAAAGTTAGAAAAGGTTGTGTATGACCCTAGACCATGTTGTGTATAAAGGTAGGACAGGACGGCTTAGAATTGGCTGTGTATAGGACTAGGATACCGTATATATATATATATATATATATATATATATATAGTCCAAAACTTTATATACACGTTATATATACAGGTTATATATACATGTTATATACAACCTGTTGATAGTTTATATACAACCTGTTGATAGTTTATATACAACCTGTTGACAGGTTATATACAACCTGTTGACAGGTTATATATATAACATGTTGACCTTTTTACCATTACATCATTCCTTCAGCAAATATATCAACAGTTTCCGTTATGTTGAGTGATATATTCCCTCTTCCGGTGTAAGATGTCGATATATTTATTATATATATATCACAATTGTTCTTCATAATTATATCTGATTAGATGAGATATCAAAGAATATATATCAGTTATCAATCAGTAAGTGTACCACAATGTTGTCAATATGGTGGTGGTCGGGGGGGGGGTATCAAAGGAGCAATATCAAAGTGTGATATAGTTTCGACATTTCCCGGAACTGTGTATGAGGGTTGGAAGTTAACAATCGTAACTTGTATATTTAACATATTTTAACATATAGATTTATTGATGTATAAATTTTGGGGGGCATAGCTTTAAGGGATGTTTAGGTGTTTATATTATATATATATATATATATATATATATATATATATATATATATATATACTCGGGTGCGCGCACGCACACACACTAACGTGTATGTGCGTTAGTGTAAAATGGCCTATCCAATCTGGCCCAATGATGATGATGATGATGATGATGATGTACCCATCTCTCCAGATAGGTACACAACTCCTAGCCTCCAGTTATCTCAAGGAACTCGTTTATTGTAGAGTCAATCTGTCGGTACGAATAAATCAATAGGTGGACATTGGTTTCGAGCTGAGATTCTCTCACACTACTGTCTAACGCTCTACCACTGTGCCATCAGTGTCCCCCCCATTGACCTTCACCAGGCAGACTCCTTTCAGCCTTTTCTCCCACAAATGTAGCCTTCATCCTTTGCCACAGACCGTCCTTAATGGTGGCTTCTTACCGACAAAAGAAGAACGTTATTGTTAACTATGAATATCGGCACATAATGAATACCTTCAGATGGTGAATACCGTGATATAATGAATACGATCATATTATGATAAACTGTATATGTGATATGATATATGCATTATATTAATAATAGAACACTATATAATCAATACGTTCTGTGTTTAGTAAACGCTTCATATACAGAGTGAGACTTAATGACAACATCGCGTAAACAAATAAATAAATAAACTATTATGTAAACAAAGAATGAAATAAACAAAACAAATGAGAACACAATCACGTGGACAGACAGACAGACAGACAGACAGACAGACAGACAGACGGACGGACGGACGGACGGACGGACGGACGGACGGACGGACAGACATATATATATATATATATATATATAGAGAGAGAGAGAGAGGGAGAGAGAGTGTGTGTGTGTGTGTGTGTGTGTGTCGGGGGGGAGGGGTTAAGATAGCGGGGGGTCCATCCACTGACCGATTTATGGTTCACATGTCCTTCAGATATTCAAATGTTGACATTTTGTAGCGGAAGTTGTTCGGTCTAGAGAGGGGTCGGATTGGGATGGTGTCGGTCTATAGAGATCTCGTATTATCGCGTGTTGACTGTAGTATGTTTTAGCTGGTATCCACCTGTCGCACACAAACACAAGAAGATATTGGACGTCTACTGACATCAAACGTGAACAGTTACCGATAAAATATACGTCACTGACACGTCATAGACACGTCATAAATTGACATCGATGGGAATTTGTTGTTGGTGGAGGTAATAGTAGCGGAAGTAGTAGTACTGGTAGAAGTAGTAATAGAAATAGTATTAGTAGTAGTAATATAAGTAGTAGTAATAGTAGTAGTAGTAGTTGTAGTAGTAGGAGTTGTTGTTGTTGTAGTAGTAGCAGTAGTAGTAGTAGTAGCAATAGTAGTATCAGCAGCAATGGTAGTAGTCGTAGGAGTAGTAGATAAGCATTATGACATTTTAAAGTAATATATATATATATATATATATATATATATATATATATATATATATATTACTATGACCAGTATATCATAAAACTAAAATGTGATCACACACACACACACACACACACACAATGCCTAGCCTTACCTGGCTGTATCATCCCCCTCCTCCCCATCTCCAGGTATCTATACTATCTGTGGCTCTTCATCGACTACTAATGACATCAATATTTAACTATTGTTATTCTCTCTGTCGGATGTCATATTCCAGTCTGGTTGTCATATCTCCTATTTACAGATGTCATGTCCGGTTTTATTATCATGTCAGAGAATCACTTTGGTTGTTAGTAGCCTTTGTCTACGATGGCTACCTGTATTACCATTGTTGTTGTTGTTATTATTATAATTATTATTATTATTATTATTATTACTATTATTATTATTATTATTATTATTATTATTACTACTACTACTCAGGTACGACACGGTGTCCACATTCCCGGACAGAACGGACCATTTTACACGATGTGTGGGATGACACAATAGAGTGATCAGGTAAAAGGTTAACTGTCCTGGGTTCGATTCCTTCAAGTCTTAATTGTTGAGGGGGGTAATGCCCAAAGAATGAGGATCACAGGTATTCACCGATGTTGATCCACCGTAAAGGGACCTACTCTACCGTTGGCAATTTTAATTTTCCTGTCGCTATTTGGCTCAGTGCGTGGAGTGCGAAGCGGTGTAGAAAGCGGTGGTGCGGGGTTCGAATCCCAAACACTTGCTGCCGACCGGCAACGAGTGATGAACTATTTCGTAGTGGGACCAGACAGATTAGTTATAAGTTGTTTGCTTAAAGATACGATCTGTAGAAAATGGCATGCCTCTCAGGCAGATGATGACTGTTTTAGACTCTACGGGTCCGGGTTTTAGGGTATTGTGTGTGACCAGAATTGATTAAAAAGGGGGAAAGGATACGTCGGTTTGAAGGGTAATAAAGCGCTCTAAATGTAATGATGGTCTTTGGTAGGCTGGTTATTTTGTTCTTGACATCTGGTGTTTGAATTGGTCATTACGGCTACATTTAGTGTTTGGACAGTCAATTGTGGCTACATCTGCTATTTTGACTGACGATTACAACTACTTGTGATGTTTTGGATAGCGATTACGACTACTTCTGGTGTTTGGGATAGCGATTATGACTACTTCTGGTGTTTGGGATAGCGATTACGACTACTTCTGGTGTTTGGGATAGCGATTACGACTACATTCACATCTGGTTTCGATTGACGGCTTGGACTACATCTGGTATTTGGGCTAGCGATTATTGCGACATCCGGTGTTTGGATTAGCAATGAATGCTACATCTGGTGTCAGGCCTGACGATTACGGCTACATCTGGTATTGGGACAGGCGATTGTAACAAACATCTGGTGTTTGGGCAACATTGATCAGCTTTGATGACGATTACAGCGCCATCTTTTTGTTTGATGTTTGTGTTTAGTGAAGCTAAAACAAATAAAACTGAATAGACCTATTGTCAATTACAATAATAGTCTCTCTGTAAGATGATGATTGATTGATTGATTTATTGATTGATCCAAAGGTAATGAAGCGAAGTCAAAGATGAAACACCCTTCAGATATGCACACGCCAAAATTCGAACTCAGCTGGTAGTGAGTGATCTGTGGTCCAACGCGCTACCAACTAGACCACGTAGGCGCCCCATATAGTCTCTCTATATAACCGGCATCTGAAACTGGTTGCCATCTAACAACTCACGAGTCACGACACTCAGAAACTGTACTCATTGTTGTGAGTTCGGAGTTTTTATTCTACGAAACTCCACGTAAATTGTTCATCCTGAAGTCCCATCTACGTGGTCAAACTGGTAACGCGTTTAGCCACAAACCTCTAGGTGTGGGGTTCGGATGTAGAATTAACCATTAAGATATCACCCCCCCCCCCGACTCTTTTATTGTTTCTAGTCGGTTTCTAGATATCGAATTCTAAGTCGATAATTCGTCAATCGAGCAGATACTCTAAGTACTTTTATGTATTATCTTTGTTGTTGTTTTTACAAATGTGAAATCGTATAATTACTCAACTCCCCTATAGGTATATGTGTCATGTCAGAGTACACGGGTGGTCGTGCCCACAGGTCAGACACTAATACAGAGCTAATTGGGTGAGTGAGTGGGTTGGTGAGTGAGTGAGTGAGTGAGTCAGTCAGTCAGTCAGTCAGTCAGTCAGTCAGTCAGTCAGTCAGTCAGTGCTTCGTGCTAACACAGCTATCAGAGGGATTCGAACCAAGAACTCGACGAACACTTCCAGCTGTACTTTTGAGGCGTAGTAGTAGTATTTAGTAGTAGTATTTATTTCCAATTTCAATATCAAATAGACGTATACATAATGCAATTTTACAAGTATATTACATATAAAGAAATTGGGGGACCAATGTAGCCGAAGCTGTCTTCCCATTGGCCCCGAACAATTATAGCTAATAATAGTCAGCTCAATAAAACGCCGTTTGTGTATTTGCAAGTCTTGTCGTGTGTGTATTGGAAGTATGTGGACCAGGTACCAAGGAATTATATAATTACCTAGACATGTGTGCATTGACAACAATAAGGGTTGTTGCATTTTACAGATGCTGAGTAAGTAGATAAGATGTAACTTTTCAGGGTTTTCTTAGTTTTTAATCTTGAATTACAAGTGGAAAGGATACTATTCCAATTGTTCCATATAATGGGAAAATTGACTAACGGCAACTTACTGGATAGTGCAGAGTTACATCGAGGTACATGCATATGACTAGATTGCCTTGTCACGCGATTTTCCTGTACCTCAGAATTTAGACGGAATAGGCCATCGAAGGATATAGGAAGTATCTTGTTAATAAAGTCGTCCATGAACAAACATACGTGGTATTGATACATGTCACTTAATTTTAAGATTTCACAATTTTTGAATAAGGGATCGGTATGATTGTCATAACCCGCATTATTAATAATACGAATAGCTCTTTTCTCCAAAGACACAGTTTTCTGAAGGATTGATGAATTGGCGTTCCCCCAAATTAGTAAACCATATGAGATATATAGTTGTATGAGAGCCAGGTATAAAGTTTTCAGACTGTTTTTTGGTAGGAATTTCTTTACTTGTTTTATGCCATATAAGGCCCGAGAAATCTTATTTTTCACGTAAATCAAATGATATTTCCATGAAAGAGTCTCGTCCAGAAAGACACTAAGAAATTTGGTGGTTTTCTCTTGGAATTGAGAACCAATTTGCTCTAAATGAGTACCACCAACTGAAATGTCCAAGATGTTAAAATCCAAATTTTTTGTACCACCTTTGAAAACCATATATTTTGTTTTGTTTTTATTTAGCGTCATACCACAGCTAGTGTATGTATGTCGTATGTGCGCGTTTTAAGAAGCTGAAACGAACTAGTTTCTCCGCCACACAGACGGGGCTATATAAAATATATTGCACCTTAAAAGACCACCTGTATTTAACGACCAGGTGACGTCATTGTGCCCCGTGTTGGCGGAGCGGCAAAAGAACTGACTACGGCGACGGAATGGGAACACTTCAAGTTCTTAGAACAGCAGAGATGGTGTTGGAAATATAAAATCACGTGACAGGTTTACTTTACGCGTTATAACCCATTTTCTCCAGAGGAATGAGAAAGGTAAGATTTGTGTAAAACGAACTTCTGTCCATTGAGAACACTTTATGGAACACCCTCGCCACATCTAGGTCAGCACGCATGCGCCCTAAAAGGGTTTATATGGTTGGGAGGCGCGTTAATTCTGGTTTTATGAGCGCCTCTATCTCATAACATGGTGACGTCAGGCGAAAATGGCTAAGAGTTTTTGATCATGCATCAAAGCAATGCTCTCATTTTATATCCACTAATCATGAAATCACGCCGCTGCGTCGTCTGATTTTACGTCTGATCGTGCATTCACGGTCACGGACCGGATTTGACATCTGCGGGTCGAGCATTCGGCGAAGCGCGTCCAAAATGTGGTCACTCGTCAGTGGAATGACGTCACAAGAGTAAATTAAAAAATAACAAATTCGGATTAAAAGGCAATTATTGGTTATTAATATTATCACGCATTTTCGGCTAACGGTGGCGTAGATGCGGCTTTTTGGATACGCTCAAACGGAAACTGAAATCTCCACGCTCCAAAAACTCTCATATTCCTCGCACGTGACCGCACGTGCATTCATCCGGGCACTTCCCCTACCAATCGCACTAACGCCGAAACAAAACAAACACCGCCCCGAGGGTCAATTTTTTTACCTGTAACCAATTAACTGTTGGACGAGTTGTAACCTGTCCGCCTGCAGGTAATAACCTCTCCGTGTCCGTGTGTGTGTCCATGTGTGTGTGTGTGTGTGTGTGTGTGGTGACATAAACGTAATCGATTATTGGTTTAGTATTTCTGTCTCACCAACATTTTCTCGACCATTTTCTCGACCAAAATCTTCGTCGTCTGGCCTGTTCATCAGTCGATAGCTCACAACAATAGCCCGGATATTTTTAGCTCCGGTTACCGTAACCTCTCCCCCCCAACCCTCTCCCCCCACCCACCACGCGGACGTTCCCCCGTCCTCATCAACCACCCCACCCCACCCCCCCACAACCTATCCTTGGCGACCACCTTCTCGTGTAAACCGAGCAGCAGACAGACACTCAAACAAAAGAAATATAAATTTTGCATAAAAAAACAATAATTAGAACGCCGCTCGCGTAAACAAACCGAGATAGGGGGGGGGGATCCTCGAGGGGGGTGTATTGATTAATGCTGGGAACCTAACAACCTGTTGGGTGTGACGTTAGTGATAGTGACTGGTGATGGGTAGGGATAGAGATTTAGACGGGGGGGGGGAGTTAAAAAAGTTGGGAGAGAGATAGGTAAGATTGCAGAGATAGACGGAGAGATGGGGGGGAAGTTGAGAGACACACGCAGACATACAGAGAGATATGGCGGGGGAACGGGTTAGAGATGAGCGATGGAGACAGGGGATACAAATAGAGAAAGGAAAGATAGGGAGAGAGAGAGAGAGAGAGAGAGAGAGATAAGGGGTGTTAGTAAATAGTAGATAAATAAGGAGAGACGGATAGGGAGAGGGGGAGGGAGTGACGAGAGAGACGAGAGATGGGGGGGGGGGTTCTGATTAAGACATGGGGAAATGGAGAGATAAATAGTTAGATAGAAAAATAAATACAGAGCGGGAGGAGTGTAAATAAGGTGAAGATAGATAGATAGACAGATATATAGATGTACAGATGGATGATGGTTAGTACGCATCCTTATCAGCCATGTTTCATTCCTCTCCTCCTCTCACATTCCCCTGCCCCTCTTATCCTCTGGTCCCGTGTACATACCATCAGATGACAGCCAATAGTCAACCAGTCACCGACAACCAGTACCTGATATTTACGTCTAAAACTATGTCGACTCTGCTATCGAACAATACATCATTTTACAACTTCAACAATCGGCTTTCGTCTGTTTACAAACAAACAAACGATGAGGAGCTACTGCTAACAAACTAACAGAATAACACTACTAACAAACTGGCAATATACGACTACTAACAAACTAGCAATATAAGGCAACCAACAAACTGGCAATATACGACTACTAACAAGCTAATAAAATACGACTACTAACAAATTAACAATATAAGGCTTCTAATAAACTAACATTATAAGGCTACTAAAAAAAACTAACAACACACGACTACTAACAAACTAACCTAACACCGGCTAACTGTTCTCACCTCTCATTGATAGCTCCATATAACTATCATCTGAACTTGTTTGCTAAAAGACTAGTTTTTCTCCAATAATTCGCCCAAAATGTTTCAATTCCGCGTTCAGTTAAAGGGCTTTTGTTGGCGTCGCCTCGTTGTCTTGGTAACAAATGGCGTGCCCTGATTGGACGATCTAGTAGTAATTTGGTCCGTTAGTTAGTTAGTTAGTTTCGTGGCGAGAATGATACCGCGAGGGATTAGCTAGAGTCTACAAGCGCGAAATGGCACGCACATGTACGCGTATGTGTGCACACGCGCACTTATGTATATACACGCTCGACCGTTCTCCCCTTCTCTCTCACTCACTCATCGCTCTCTCTCTCTCTCTCTCTCTATATATATATATATATATATATATATATAGACAGATAACTCACACAAATTTCGTCTTTCTAATATTATCTAACATTTATACTTGACAGTAATTAGGAAATTATTGTTTAAAACAAGTATTTGTCATAATGAACTAATACCGTCAATAATCCTCATTTCTTAAATGTCTAATCATTACATAGCAGAACCCCCCTTTCTACTCCCCCCCCTTTCTCCTGCCCCCAGGTTAAACTGATCATTGACATCAAATTCTGCATTCTCCTATTTTTAACCTTCATCGGCCTGCCACCCCGCCTCCTCCCCCGTGCATCGATAATAAACGATTAATATTTAGACTCAGATATACTTAAAAGGCCTTTACGTTACGAGATGATAGCCCATTGTCTTCACGTTGTCTTCACGTTGTTTTCACGTTTTATTCACGTTCTATTCACATTGTTTTCTCGTCGTTTTCACGCCACGTTATCTCGATTGATGTTGAAAGGCACAGCGCCTGGTAGGATGTTGGTTTACGGGACAATGGCTTATAACAATCTCGTACTCTCGGCCAGAAATGAGATCCATCGAATAGCGAACGTTGGCAGCAATGTCTCCAGCAGGGGGGGGGGGGTTGTATCCGAAGTTTGCCAGTAAGTTTGCGTATGATCCACACACGCGCGCACATACACATACACACACGCGCAGAGGAGAGAGAGATGCTCGCCAGCGTCACCGTGATAACAACCCCTCCCCCCAGCCCCGATATTTGTTCTCAAATGACATTGGTATTATACCTGCCGAGACCAAAGAGTTTTCGGAGAACAATTATCCAATGACCTGCTCGCTTCTAAGAACCGAAGCTTTGTCTTTATGGGAATGTATCATTCTCCACGCAGGATAAACAAACATGGCCTTCTCTCTTCTCTCTCTCTCTCTCTCTCCCTGTGTGTGTGTATTTGTGTTTGTGTGTGTGTCACAACCCTACACCCTGTTTACTTCGTCCCATGGCATCTTCTTTGAGGTTAGAAAGGTCAAATGAAGAGAGAAAGTTCAAGAAGATGAGACGACAAAGGAACCTATTGTCCAAAAGAGGGCGCCATTATTTACGGCGGGAATAAAGGAGTTTGACAAAAGATGGCGACCATTTGTTGTCGTCTGTCAAAGACAATACATGATGAGCCGGAATCTTTTTACTGTTAGCATCTTCCGTTTATTTGACAGCTTCAGGTGACTATCGACTATCGAGCGTCTGACAGTATACGCTCCGTAACTAAATTGTTATTGTTCATTTCGTTATTATAATAGCAATGATGATGATGATGGTGATAATAATAATAATAATAATAATAATCATCATCATCATCATCATCATCATACCACTTTGTATAACGCCCATTTACTCAAGAATACACTCTCACATAGTCCTTGTTATTTATTTCATTTCAACTAGTTTTGTTTTTGTTTTTCTGTATGTCTTTGTTGTTGTTGTTGTTGTTGTTGTTATTGTTGTTAGCTCCCATATGTTAAAATTTCTGTTTTATTTCAACAATCGGTGTTAACATTTCTATAATTAATCAACTTTTGCGCGACTATGAGTCACGTCAAGTTTGAAGCCTTCGACCAGGTGTATTATTACTCTACAGTGTGTGAGTATGTGTGAGTATGTGACTGTACGTGCGTGTGTGTGTGCGCGTGTGCGCGCGCGTCTGTGTCCGCGCGAAATCCATGATATATTTCCCAGCACGGAATATTTGGATGGATGTTGCCATGAGCTCGGGTTTTAAGATCATAAACTAACGGACCAACAGGTGTCGCTGTTGTGGCGAGCTTCTTTAAGAAGATAAATATTTATCTTTACGTTCGTAGGCAAATCATCACAAAAGGAAAATATGTGATAAATTACAGGTGTAGCAATGTCTGACTAAGATTGACAGGTAATCCGGAAATAAAAATAAAAAAGTGCATGAAATATATATTTTGGTGAATTATCTTATATTACATTATTTCAACGCACACGGACATACACACGCGTGCGAGCGAGCGCGCGCACGTATCACACACACTTTCACCCGGAAATAATGGTTCAATGACAAAAGGATTTACTAATAATGTGATGTGATGGGAATAACAAGGTAGAGGGCAAACTAAATCATTATGTATCAATCCTAAAGGCGATCGAAATCCGTTAATTGACAGGAAAACGTTATGATTACCCATTCGTTGGATCATCATGCAAATTCAATTTTTCAGTAATATTTGTGGCGCCACCTAATGATTGTCCAGAAATATACAATATATGTGTGTGTACGCGTGTGTGTCAAAACAATCACGTTCACTTTGTATAAATAATTGTTTTATTGTTTAACATACATACTACAAAACAGTGCTATACTTCAACATGTATAAACAATTCGCATCTGATTTATTCATAAAGTGCACCATTTTCCGTGTAATCAACGAGGACAGTTCACCGACTATCTGATTAGCATAAAAAGACAATATCATTTATTGTCTGTTCCGTGATTGTCATAACTGGAGAATCTATAGGGTACATCACACCCTGAACTACCCGATTATTAACAGTCATGAACCTTATTAAACTCAACACCCAGATATAACAGTGTCAGGTCATGAATAGTATAATTAGTCTCGACAGAAAGGAAACGAGGTCAGGGGTGAACCTGATCATTATTAATATAAATATGACGGGATCGGGTTGTTAACAGCATGTTGGAGATAATAAAGTTAGGACACCAAAACCTGACTAATCCGAACTCAGAAGAAATCGGGTCGGGTTACATACGCGATTAATAATAATACAAATGTAACAGGGTCAGGTCACGAACAACCCGATCAACGTGAACGCACAAATATATTGGTATTAGGTCATAGGAAGCCTTATTAACCCGGATTGCCTCCTTCCTGGATGAAACAAGGTCAGGTCCTGAACTTCATAATTAACATAAACCCGTGAGAAAGTCATAAGAAGAAACACGTGACCAGGAGAGCTGGTATTTGTACATAAAGTGAAGCGTGTGGACAGACAGTTAATGTACACAACACTAAGTGGTCTGTAGTGTCCTAGTGTTACCTGTACACGACATAGAGTGCCCGACATGACAAAGAAAGTCTTTATCTGCAGGTAAAGTTGGCGCTGTTTAGGTCTTGAATTAACATCTATTTCTGGACTGACTGGGAAAACTGACACCAGGTTTGGTCCAATATCCTGAGTCGTAATTAGATCTGAGCCCCGTCAACGTCTGTATTATTGTGGGCCGACGTGGTAATGCGATGGGCAAAGGTGAGTGGATCTTGGTTTGAATCCACCAATGATCAGCTGCCGCCCAACTGACTACTGGGTTAGAGGAAATATATCTTTCGTGACGGAAGACACAATTAGTGCCAGGTATCCGAAAATTATGTATATCGCAAAGAGCTGAGCGTCAAATTGGGTTACACTTGGGTAAGGAAAAGAGGAGAAAGTCGTAATTGAAATGCAATGTACTTAGATTGAGGAGGTTGGAATTGGACCATAAAAATGGCATCAATAAAATCCTGTTTTGTCTAAATCGATTTCCTTCGCTATGATTTCAAATGTTCTTGTTCTACACCGAAAACGGTAATAGTTGAAACTGATGGAGCAATCTCCAAATCTAATGAGTTGAAATAGAAGATGAAACATCACCGAGAACTCCTCATCCGAGAGTAAAACTTAAAAAAGGTTTATCAGACAACAAAGTCTCATCAAGTTTCCTCAACTATTTATACTGAACAAACATTTAATAAATTTCGATAAAAAATCATCGAATTATGATTGTACAAACTCTGTACGACGTATCTGGCTCATTGTAGCCCATTGGTAACGTGCTAGATTTTGTTTATATATTATTATAAACTATAATCCAACAACTGACGCCTTAGAATCTGTATGCCCCACTGGGAGTTATAAAAGTAGTCAAATTGTACATTTCCATGTGGGGGGGGCGGTGGGCGGTGGTAGGACAGGTGTAAACTACTAAAATATTAATCATAGCTTCAATTCAGGATCTAAATCAACAAAATTACAACATCTAAAAGACATCGTTGTCCTGATGTAACACAAAACAATCATAATTCTATTTGTGTTTATATTAGTATATTATTATTATTATTATAGAATAATCTATAATTACTGACTTTATCTCCCAAACATCAAAACTTTCCGGATCCGGAGTTTTGTCTACACTTTCGTTTCGTCATTTTTTTCATTAACATCCACGACCAGACTGCTCTCGGATGACGAGAAGACATTGTTATCGGGACTGTCACCTGCGACATCACCGCTCATCCGACTGTCACTGGTACCTACACGTCGTGTAGTCGGTGTCCTCGTCTTAGAGCGATGGATCTCAACTTCACATGTCACCGTACAGCCATCAGCCTTCTGCTCGCACTCCTTCTCGGTACTTCCCAACAGACCGTCAGAGGGAGCCACCTTGTTGCTGCGCATGCACACGGCACTTCCCGATTTGGCCACTGCTGCCATCTGCCGGTTTAAGGCCTCCTTTACATCCTTTCCTCCGTGAACGGCACTTTTGGCGTTCTTATTTGCCGCCTTTTCGCCGGTATTAGGCGTATTTGGCCGATCGTCTTCGTATGTTATCGTAGCGGGGGATATTTTGTTATTACCGACACAAATAATTGGTTTATCCGCATTGTTAATCTTGATGGCTGTCGTAGCTGGTATGACGTCATCAGTTGCTGTGCCAGGTCTCGGATCGTCTGCTGATTTGTCAGAAGCTGG
>JAODUP010000061.1:410000-412500 GCA_025642065.1 Paralvinella palmiformis
CATAGTACGAGCCACTCTGTCAATATAAATAAGAATTGTTTATATAATATAAGTAACTATGTCCATGTAGATGTAGAAGGCCTGGTGGTAGTTTTGATCAGTTTTAGCCATTTTGTGTATTTTACCTTATAAAGTGAGCAGATTTCACCATGTGATCAACTCGGTCATAAAACTCCCAAAATGTTTTTATCTAGAAATATAGAGATAGAAAAAAAGGTAACTCAGTACAAGAGTTCATGTACGGAAATAAATAGACTGTTCTTGTATGCACAGGCTAACAACATATATTTACACACACGCACGCACGCACGCACGCACGCACACATACATACGCACACGCACACACAGACAGACACACATATATATATATATATATATAGAGAGAGAGAGAGAGAGAGAGAGGCGGAGATGGATAAGGTGAGAGAGGGGTAGACGGAAAAGAGGGGGAAAGCGAGAGAGAGAGAGAGAGAGAGAGAGAGAGAGGGGGGAGAGCAGCGGGAGGGAGGGGGAGTTGCGTTAGTCATCAACTGACCTTCAGTAACCTTGGCCATCTTACTAAAGGACTATAGTTTAATTGTGGAATAAAATACAAGAGATCTAACGGTGTCAGAGCCAAGATATCAAGCTGTAATGATAAATAAATTAATATCATATTATTATAATTATTATAATAAAATATCATTTTATATTACAGAATAAATATATCACGTTAACTGAATCTAATGTGATATTTTAACATATATAATGGCATGTTGATATTATATGATGATACACATCAACTATGTCTGTACATAAAGATGATAAACTTTACCTTGAAGTCTATTTTTGCGGTGTAATGTTTCAAACAAGCTTTCCAGTCTTTCTGTGGAAATGGTTAAAACATCATGTTGTAATTACGGCGTAAATTAAACGTACACATGCAAAACACACACACACACACACACACACACACGCGCGCGCACACACACACATACACAGAGAGAGAGAGAGAGAGAGAGAGAGAGAGAGAGAGAGAGAGACGACATCAAACACCAGACACCTCCTCAAACGGACCTCAAACAATCCATTGTTGACGAACCGAATTCGGTTTTTGATGAAGAGTGCATCAATGAGGTAAAGGAAGTCTGACGTATAATCCAGAATCCACCAATAGATCTGGTTCTCATCTGTCACGTATCCAGGATAGTATCTGGAAACGGATATCAATAACTGCTGACTCAACATATTCTATAACTCATCAATGTTATCATCAACCATCGAAATATTCACAATAAAAGATGACAAATTATTTATTTTAACTTTATTTATATATTACGTAATATGTTTATATATTACATCATATTTTTATTTATATATTACGTCATATGTGTATTTACATGAGATATTATGAAATTTCTTATGTAAATTAATCATTGACTAATGATAATTATATTATCATAATATTATAACAAGACTCTGCTAAAGAGTTAACTGTAGTAGTAGTAGTAAATAATAATAATAATAATAATAATAATAATAATAATAATAATAATAATAATAAAGCGCCCTTATTAACATACAAAGGCGTTATACAAATAATATGTAATATAATAATACTGTAAATAATATGTCTGTAAAAAAGGTGATTTAAAAGATAATAATTAGTTATCTATGAAATAATTAGTAGTGGTGATAATAATAATAGTAGTTGCAGTAGTAGTACTATTACTACTACTACTACTACTAATAATAATAATAGAACTAATAGTAATAATAGTAATAACAGTATTAATAGTAGTAATACTAATCGTAATAATAATAGAAGTAGTACTAGTAATAGTGGTGGTAGTAGTAGTGAATGTAATAATAATAGAAAAAGTAGTAATAGTAGTAGTGGTAGTAATAATAATAGTAGAAGTAGTAGTAATAATAGTAGTACCAGTAGTAGTAGTAGTAGTACTAGTAGTAATTGTAGTAGAAAGTGTAGCAGTAGTAGTAATATAAAGAGAAGTAGTATTAGTAGTAGTAGTAGTAGCAGTAATATTAATAAAAATAATAATAATAATAATAATAATAATAATAAATATAATAATAATAGAAAGAGTTTTAGTAGTAGTAGTAATAATAATAAAGTAGTAGCAATAATAGTAATAACAGTAGTAGTAGTAGTTGTTGTTGTTGTAGTAATAGTAATAGTAGTTGTAGTAATAGAAATAGTGGTAGTATTAGAAGTAGTAATAATAGAAATAGTTGTAGTAGTATAAGTAATAATAATAATAATAATAATAATAATAATAATAATAATAATAAGTAATAGTAGCAGTAGTAGTAATAGTAGTAGTAGTAGTGATAGTAGTGTAATGTGTTTAACAAGTTATAATAATCATATCAACCACATTTCCCAAACCCAGTTAATAATTTTAGACCATCCTCCCCCCTCCTACACTCAGAAATTTGTATGCCTACAATTAGATAATATAATTTATATATTCATATTTTTATATAATTAGACAGACACTGG
>JAODUP010000061.1:415000-562500 GCA_025642065.1 Paralvinella palmiformis
AATCTTTCTACTCGATCGCTGAACTTTCTGACGAGATTCTTCAGGTGAGCACTCATCTGACTACTTACACCTGAATAACTAGTGTCACCTTCAGCTGTATGTCTGAAGAATCAATTAATTGACGGCTTAAATGAATGAATGAATGATTGAATGAATGAATGAATGAATGAATAATAATAATAATAATAATAATAATAATAATAATAATAATAATAATGTATATTTATTCACGTACTTTTAATGTCGGGGTACAGTCATAGGTTGCTGCACATTAAAATCTTATTACAAAGAATCCGATTTTTTTATAATACTTCATTGTCCCTACGTACGTAATAAAACTCTGTTAACTTTAGATAATATGTCTGAGATATAATTTGTAATAATATCCAGAAACTGAATATAATCCTGAAGAAGTCATTTTTGAGACCAGAATCGTAAAATATACAATAAACTGGTGTTTATCAAAATGGGATCTAATATTTGTGGCCTATTGTATCAATTAATGAAAACTGTGTATAAAAGGATATAAAAAGAAAAGTTACGAAATGTCACGGTCACCTGTCTAATACGGTCACTAGTTATGACCGACAGTGATGAACAAAACATCGTCTAGAGGTCATTTCAAGGTGTTTATTATCTTCGTATCCCAGCCAGTTTGGTTTAATTATAAACTTTCGTTTTCAGTTTTTTCCAACGTGAACCACGTTCTGAAAAATTCGTACCTCGTAACACTTGACCCTTCCGAACACAATGCGCATGCGCAGATGCCCAACCGCGGTGATGTGGTATTTGTCAACATCGCCGAGTAATTATGAGCTTAACGCTTCTTATTGTCAAAAATACGGTGTTTAATATACATGTTATCTATATTCAGTGAATAATTAGGTTAACAACATTTAATTAGTTAGCAGATTTTCATTGTTTTCGTGAGCTATCTCTGAATATCATCTTTGTGTTCAATGTGACCTCTGTGACAGTTGATGATGACATTTAGTTTTACTCAATACACGTAAACTCTGGGTTTTGTTTATCAATAAGCCAAACAATCACGGTATTGTGTCTACTAATAGCTCCCCTCCCCTAACGGCATAACACGAGAATGACATATTTTACGGAGGGGGGAGGCTTTGTGTTTGCGCGTTATGGCCTAGTTACATAATTACGGCCGTAGACGTCATATACTTACTCGGACTCAATGCTGTGACATGACCCAATAGAATCGGACCTCTCGAGGCGGGCCAACTCGCTCCACTCACTGCGCAGACTCCGAGCACTCTTACATCCGGGACTTTTGGCGCCCTGTAACCTGATCAGATGGTCGACGCCCAGCGTTTCCATGGCGACGTTGTTTTTTTTTACGTTGTGCCAAACTTCGCGCGTCTCATCCCCTTCGTGATATTCTGGATCGTCCGGAGGGGGTGGCGGTGATTGGGTCAGTGACCTAGTTTCGCTTCCCACGCTATGTCTTCTCCGAGCTGAAAAAGTGGAAAATCTGTGACAATTTTTTCCTCGTTTGATCATCAGTCGAAAATAAGTCGAAAGAAGACTTAAAATGCTGAAACACTGAAACATTTGGTATTAGCCTCTGGATATCTCGGCTAATAAAAGCGAAATACACATTTAGCCATACCTCACTGATACACTGACTAGCTTTAGAACCCGAGTAATATCCATGTTTACAGGAGGTTCCACGGGTTATTACCCTTCGGCACTGCGTCTCAGGTACAAGACACTGACTCACTGACTCACACACTGACTCATTGACTCGCTCAATCACTCACTCACTTACTTCCCCTCCAGAACTGTAGATTAAGATGTAGAGTTGATAGTTAACGATTAAGTCTATATTTTAGTATCAGAAAATCTTCCAAGAACAGACCATTGAAGGCGTAATGTCTATTAAATACTAATTTCTTTAAATGAATTCATTCTATAATAAAACTAGAGAGTCTTTGAAGATAACCTAAAGGTCAGACAAAACTCAGAAACAAACACTCGATCACGTGATCTGATATGTGTACAGACTGACCTGTCCCACTATCTGGAACACTTAGACTATCCGGTGGCATCACTCCAATGATACAGCTGTTCCGCCTGTGATGTGCAGTCGTTTCAGCTGATACGGGAGACACCGGCCTCGATATGGAATACAAGGACGCCTCGTCGTAATCCGGCTCATTTTCATAACCCGGATTGTCGGCTCCGGAAATCTTTGAATTGGATGTCACGTGCAGATGAGAAATCTGGATTAGTGGCGCCCCCTGGATGTTGGTATCCTGGTCGGGATCATCCTCTAGCGCTGAAATATCGGGAACTTTGATGTTGGTCATCTTCTGTCTATGACGTAGTGTGATTATCTGGAATAATAAAAAGTTAATATTAGTTTTGTGTGTTTGTGTGTTTGTGTGTGTGTGTTGTATGGGTACGTGTGTGGGGGGTACGTGTGTGTCTGTCTATGTACGTGTGTGTGGGGGGAGGTAGGGCGGGGGAGTTGTCTCGTTTCTTCAGGGTGTAGCCCCTCACCTATCTGTCTCAGATGTGACAAGTTCAGGGACTAAATGGATCACTGACAGGACTGAAGGTTAATTAAGATGTTTATTATCATATTATGATGTGATGTGATGTTTAACGGCTGTTTTGAGCATAACGTAGCTTAGGCTAAGTGACCTCCATATTTATTGAGACGAAGTGAGAGTAGAAAGTCCAGTCAAACATACTTTAATCAGGATTTGAATCCAGACGCTACAGACATGTGGCCAACCACGGTACCAGTTAGGCCAAGGAGATGCCCATATATTGCTATGTGGATATTTGTGCATGCATAGAATCGACTTTTAGGAAGGTTCAGTGATTTTGGATACCCCCTGACTTCCATTTTTAAAGTAGAGTAGAGAAGACAATACATATCAAATCAAGGGAAATCTCCCTCTCAAGAGACACACGCGCGCGCGCACACACACACACACACACACACACAGGCAGACAGGGAGAGAGAGAGAGTATGTGTGTGTGTACGTGTGTGTTTGTACATGTGTGTTTGTATATTTTTCAAGCCCATACTTCGAATTTTTGAACATGTTGTACAGCAATATGGAAAGAATGCAATAGAAATGTGGTATAATATTAATAATAATAATAATAATAATAATATTGGTCAATATTTGTATACCTATTTATAGGAAACGATTAACTAAACGGCGACTGGCCCAGAACATGGTCCAGATATTAGTCTATATCGATCCAAACACAATTTATTGTTTCTAAATGGTTATCGTGCCTCATGACAGCGTAACTAACCAGTCAGTAGAACCAGACAATCGTGTCTCGTGACATCTTAAGTCAGTAGAACCAGACAATCGTGTCTCGTGACATCTTAAGTCAGTAGAACCAGACTATCTTGTCTCGTGACATCTTAAGTCAGTAGAACCAGACAACCGTGTCTCGTGACGTCTTAAGTCAGTAGAACCAGACACTCGTGTCTCATGACATCTTAAGTCAGTAGAACCAGACAATCGTGTCTCGTGACATCTTAAGTCAGTAGAACCAGACACTATACCTGTGTCAGTAGAACCAGACAATCGTGTCTCGTGACATCTTATGTCAGTAGAACCAGACAATCGTGTCTCGTGACGTCTTAAGTCAGTAGAACCAGACAATCGTGTCTCGTGACATCTTATGTCAGTAGAACCAGACAATCGTGTCTCGTGACATCTTATGTCAGTAGAACCAGACAATCGTGTCTCGTGACATCTTAAGTCAGTAGAACCAGACACTATACCTGTGTCAGTAGAACCAGACAATCGTGTCTCGTGACATCTTATGTCAGTAGAACCAGACAATCGTGTCTCGTGACATCTTAAGTCAGTAGAACCAGACAATCGTGTCTCGTGACGTCTTAAGTCAGTAGAACCAGACAATCGTGTCTCGTGACATCTTAAGTCAGTAGAACCAGAAAATCGTGTCTCGTGACATCTTAAGTCAGTAGAACCAGACAATCGTGTCTCGTGACATCTTAAGTCAGTAGAACCAGGCAATTAATTTTGTTCTTTTCCCCCTCCAAAATGGTGGTTGACAGCCTCTCTCGGAATCACCGGAGACGGTGACGTCACGACCACACCCCGAACATCCACCTCTGCATGTTTATGTCACCAAAGATGTCAAATGATCTTAGTATATCAGACGGTGCAATAACATCTGAAATGTGGCACAAACGTGTGATTTTTTGATATTATACGACAAAGAAACGCCCATTTTCTGTTCAGCACCATACCAGATTTTCTGATAATATATGTGGCACCTACCTCAGTGTGTTTCCTCAACGTACCCCAGCCTTTGAGGGAAGATACTCTCCAACATCAGCAACCGAAATATTGGAATTTGAACGTCTTTAATCCTATAACACACCGGTTTTTGTCTAAGCCATAGGCGGTAGATGCTCCTATTTATTATCTCTCTTGTGTCCTGTGGACATTTTGCTCCGAGGACACGAAGGAGACAGGTAAGGTACCAAGAGACAGTGGCAGCAAATATCGATCGTTCTTCGTTACCTGTGTATGTGTATGTGTGTGTGTGTGTGTGCGCGCGCTATACCTGAGTTACCATGGCACCTGGGGTCGCCGACATTGTACACCGATATAGTACGTGGTGAAAGGAAGGAATATGGTCGTGGGTGATAGGGGACCGGGGTACAACAGCATCGATGACGACAGCAACGACAACAATAACAACAACAACAACAACAACGACCGCAGCGACACTAATCAGTGGATCTATCACGACTACAGGTATTGGACTATTTGAAACATCGCATCCATTCTTTGAGACAATAACTAATATAAATATTTATCATTTTGTTAATCATCACTTCCTCGTCATCATCGGTTACTACGCCTAATTGATGGCCAACTGTCAACTAAGTTAACGTTGTTTAGTTGGCGACCTGGTTTCGTGTCGCGCACGTTATGACAAGTAATCTGGGCTGATGGCCGTTGACTCGGTTATTGGTGCGTTATGATATACGCGCGCACGCCGGCCTAGTGGTTGTAAATAGAGACTTCCGTTATAATGTCGTCAGCAGACGCCGCCAGTTGTAAATAACTCCCACGCACCGTTGTGCCATTAACCGCTCGTTTACGATGTTCGTGGTCGGCTCGTGGAGGGAGGGAGGCTGACGTTGTACTACGGCTCGTCGTAAACACCGCGTAATCCCCTTATATTTTTCTGATCTAGAAAACCCCCGTCTCGCCTGTCAACAATCAAATAAACAAAACTATATGCGGTTTTATGCCTTTCCTCAGACGATATAATAAAGAAGACGCTTGTTTACATGTGGCGCTTTTTGTTTAATTATTTCTCAATTAGCCTAATAGGGTATAACGCGTGAATACTTCCCAAAATGGCTTAAATTAGAATGTTTTATAATCTGATATTTGCCTTAAATAGAGCACAGATAACTACCACATGAGTTCGAATCTCGGCGTGGGCATATCTGAAGGTTGTTTCATCTTTGATTTCAATTCATTACCTTTGGAGGTCGCTCGGCCCATACAGCCTACTATTGTGCAGAAAAGTGGACGTAAAATATCAATCATCATCATCATCATCATCATCATCATCATCATCAACAACAACAACAACAATAAACTTACTTCAATAACCGAATGTAAATAAGCAATACTCTAGCAAGTGTAGTTTTGTTACTGTACTGGTCGACCTTTTGTGATTTAATTTGATCTTTAATAGTGGGACTAATTCATACTTCAGCCAATTAATGATTATAAAGATTACATCATAAACCAGAATATTCCATTATTAATGCGTTTATCTCATGGCCATCCCATCCCCGATCTTGCTAGTTAATGTTTGTGATACAGGTTGAATGATCCGTTTTGTGTCTATCCCGGAAATCTCAAGAAAACATGTTTCAGTTATCTAAAGTCCCCTTTAGCTTATGGCAGGTCAACTATCTGTAGAAAACAGTAAACAAATAATAAACCCTTATGGTTGTTCACTACTTGTGTTGTTTGTGTCACGTGGCATGATACTATTTTCAATACGTATATGCTGGTTTATATAACACACATATATTATACCAATAACATCGAGGCGGTTGTGTGTAAGACTGGTGCTATTCGATAAACTTCCCACATAAATCCAATTTTTAGACATAAGCATGATCGTATGTGTATGTCTCTGTGTATTTGTTGTTCCTATCAACATATTACGCAACGACTGTCTGTAAATTAGTGTGACTTTCGGCGTGCCTTTCCAAGTAATCAGATGAAAGGCGTGGGTCTGACCGAGACACGTGTTTTTTGTTTACATGCGGCATGTTTTCCAGTAATCTAAGAGTCAACCGGTAGTGTAGTAACCATATTTGGAAAAGCTCGGAATGACGTCCGTCCAATCGCGTATGACGCCAATTTCCGGAGAACTCCGTCAGGGCCGAGCATTGCCAAATAAGGACATCGGCGCGGTTTCCGAAGACTGACGAACGAGCGGCCGACCAATGAACGCCGAGCTCGGCGCCAAGTCATCGGAAACAATGTTGTGGTTATCGGGATGAATGAATCTTCGTAGTAAAGCATGTTGGCAGTTGTGGCGAACGCGTTCTGCTGTCAGCTGCCGCTCTCCCTTACAACCATGCCGAGGGTGGTACCGGATCAGAGAGAGAAATTCGAAAACGACGAACTCTTTCGGAAGCTGAGCCGTGAATCGGAGGTATTTCAGCGGAGTTTGCCTGTTTTCCCTCCAGTAAACAGTAACCGGAACTTGGTTAAGACCAAGTTGTCATGCAGGATGAAATCAGCTGATTTGTGCCAAACCCGGTCAAAGTTTTGGCGCGGATCTCAATAATGTTTTAACGACCATGTGCCAAATCGGGATTCGATTTTGTTTTTGCGCAGTTGTTTTCAGTAATTGGATACCTGCCATTATGGCTGTGGATATATATTTTCCCCGTTTTCGTATGTTTCTAGGTGAGATATACCGGTTATAGAGACAGACCGTTGTCGGAAAGACAGCAGAGATTTTACGAGGATTGCCGAAATGGACACGCCGATGTGGTAAGTAAATATACGTACGATATCGGATTACGGGTGTGCGGGGAATAAATATACAATGCTTAGAGATCGCCTGCCGCTTGCCAGTCTGTCTGTTAACATTAATCACTCAGCGCTATATTATGACTAATACTCGGCGGAGTTAGTCGTAGTCCGAGATTATCGGACCCAGAAATGTTTCCGGAAATCGGGTCACGTTTTGGTAGTTTTTCGGAAATACCCGGCCCTGGCTTATAGATTGTGTTATCGGATTGTTCGACAAATCGTTTGTAGTCAATGTTTAGATAGCTGCCCGTGTTACACGATAAAGGCAGTGTGACATTCTCAAGGTCATCAGACGCGTTATAGGTCAAACATCTTACCGTAAACTTAACTCGATCTCTCACGTAAGAAACAAAAGAAATATAGAAACGTATATAGAAATTTTAATAACAATAATTCACTGCGCGTTATGGGCACGTGTTTGCACTTTTACGGCTAATGTAATTTTAAAGAATAGAAACTTTTAAAGTTAGCGGTTAAATTGATAATTTGTTTCCACGAACTAATTTACTACGCTATCAGTGAATCAGTCAACTCACTCAACAGGAAACAACAACTGGTGTTGCCAGCCAACTTATTATCAACAATTGATGACTCATCTTAAAGAATGAAAGAGAGTCATTATAACTGAGAAAAAAATATTAACTACTTCTAATTATATATTCTGTGGTGGAGAAACACGGACAAAGTATTTAAGAAAAAAACGATAGCTAGAAGGAAGTTTAGACAGATCTTCTCTAGTGCAGATTGACAGCAATTTCATTTCTTCACACCTGCAAAATAAAAGATGTAGTGAACCAAATTTATGTAACTACTGAATATATTTAGTTTGGTTAAACAGAATCATTCTCAAATCAAGACTAAAAAATGTCCAGATAATTCTAAACAGATTGTTACGATGATAAAAACCTTTTTTTCTTCAAATTTCACTTACTAAGTTTCTGAAATTTCAAGAGCAGTTAAAAGTGAATGTGCTTTCTTTGTCATTGGTGCCAGATGCTGAAAAAAATCACTGGCAAGTTTGTGATCAGGATTTGAAGAGAAGAACTTGGCAGTTATAACCACATCTCTCAGGGGTGTATATGGGGCTGTCCTTTGTTAACCAAAGGGTGACAGATTTTGTGTGGGTGGCTTACGAGAGACATGATAGTTCCCTTTGCTCTGCTCTCTCTCTATAAATCTCTTTGTCTTCAACTTACCT
The DNA here is from genome assembly GCA_025642065.1 of Paralvinella palmiformis. Taxonomy (NCBI): domain Eukaryota; kingdom Metazoa; phylum Annelida; class Polychaeta; order Terebellida; family Alvinellidae; genus Paralvinella; species Paralvinella palmiformis. The sequence goes on from JAODUP010000061.1 coordinate 423,305, forward strand.
GGAAACGTTCTATCGCATAGAGAGGATGACATCCATACGGGGGGAGTAATGCTGGTACATTTGACTCAAATCTGACAGATTTTGTGTGGGCGGTGGTTTGGAACCCTGGAAAAAAATATGCCAGTTAGGACAGACGTTCACATTTAACATCCGAGAATTTATCATAGTTTACCACAAACACATCTGTGATGGAGGTGGTATCATTCTTATTTTTTTCTGTTATCATATTGCAATATTGTAACTTTACTGATAGATTTAGTGGACAGGTCTGATATGATTGATTAGTTAGATTATTGATCAGATCAGTGATCAGTATTGGTTAAAATAATAATTTACTTGTTATCATGATCAGTTACATTTCTATTTAATTGCATCTCACATTTGGGTGTCTAACTCCATTCATCATCGTACTCTGTTGCTTTAAGATTAAATAACTCAAATATACTCAAATTAATCATCCGATTACCAAACAAAACAGTCATTGTTTTCTTCGTGACACAAGTGATCATCATCTTTTTCAGCCATGGTGATGACACAGGTGATATAGACTGGGGAAAAAATATAGTCTTGATATTGCTATATAAAGAGTAAATTTATAGGTTGACTGATAAAATCTGGGCCTGGTCATGTTTGACTTTGATTGATGTTTAATCCATCCAGGGTTCTGTTTTTGACGTCAAAAACCTCGTTTGAACTGTCAAAACGACTTTTTTATCATCACAAAACCTTCAAGAACACTACGGATGTCATGTTTGTATGTCAGATGCCTCCTACTTTGTGAGAAGAATACATTTATTTATATTATTAAGAGTTTGGCTTTTAATGATATTGCTGGAAATGAAACAAAACAACAGTTTTCAGACACAATTTTATTTGTGATAATGCATTTAAGTAAACTTCATGCACAATATGTATATATATATATATATATATATATATATGTAGGATTCATACATGGAAATATATAAATGGACAAGTAGTGACAAATTTATAGAATAACATATAGATTTTAAAGTGTCCTAACTACTACTTTGTACAGAAACAAAGGTTTGTTAAACCATGTTTAACATGTTTAAACAAAGTGTTTAGCAGTATTGACTGTATTAGCATTGGTGTTGAGGAGGAATTATATTGTAAATACACAAAATTTTGATGGCAACTCTTGCCAAATAAGTGTTTTGATGCTCTATAGTAGTTTTGGACAGTTTATTATGGCAGTTTTACATTAAATTGGGTTTTTGACAGTTTTTGTCGCAAAAATTGTCAAAAACCTGTTTTTTATGTGACGGTCTTAACCGTGTTTTAACCGGTTTATCATAAATCTGCCAGTCTGGCATCTGTTAGTTTTCCTCATTACTTTTGGAAGTGGCTTGGTCCATTTGTCTCCCGATGTGGACATATATTACAATAAAAAAATATATTTTTCAGTTTGTAGAATAAATCTTATAATGTCTGTACTAAATAATACTAATATTATGTGTCTTTTATTTTGTGCATTACTCAGAAGCAGACTGAAAACAATATATATCATACAAGTGAGACTATTGGAGCATTAGGAATTTTTATAGACCAGTAATGACCACTTCTGATGGTGTTGACCAGGGTGAATTTAATCAGTTAAGTCCACTGGGTAGAATCGAAACTTCACTCCACCCCCCACACCCCTTGATCAATCCTGGTCTTCAGAGGTTCACAGTTCAAGCCTTATTACCATTGCTAGATATATTGTAATTTTTGTCACCTTTTCTACACCTCAGTTAACTCATCTGTCATTATCAGTAAACTTATTATCATGTAAGTTGATAGGAGTGACAATTTGTGATGTAACTGGCTTCTTATTGAAAACGTCACTCACTGGATACTCCCGTGGTAGTGGAGGTATGGTGTCCAGGAATAATAACAAAGGATCCATAGATGTGTATTTAATTATGTGTATAATTATAATTTGTTTATTAAAGTGCTTAGACCATACATGAGCAGTAAAAAGTCGCTTATAATTAGTTTGTTTATCAAAGTACTTAGAGTATGTAGCAGTCACTCTTGAGGAAACATGATGTGAGATGGTTTATTGTAAGATGGTTCTCTAGAGTTAGTAATATATTAAAATAATCTTCCTCTCATTTAATACTTTTAGCGTCAATTGTTATTAATTTTAACTTGAAATTTCAATGATATATTTTGATGTACCAAAGTTCTTGCACGGATGACACGAGTTGCATTATTTCAAATGGGTATTTATTTTTTGGATTTTTTAAAGTAAATATTATTTTAATCACCCAACAGTTCATTTCTTCACAGATATTTGCTGTGGAAAGCACCGACAAAAGCAATTTCAATAGACTTTAATTATAATTATGCTAATTAGAAATAATTTCTAATTAGAGATTACTCAGATGATATTGTTTATTGTATATGAAAATACTTTAAACACAGGTTTAATGCATTTTCTTAATACTATAAATAATTAGATCTACATTGTTAATGAATAGGCTAGACTCTGCTGTGTTATTGTCTATATATATATATATATATATATATATATAATAAATTAACTTTGAGTTGTTAAATTAGGTCAATTTGTATGTTATATATATATATATATATACTCTTATGCATCAACCAGACAACTGTAGTTATTGGGTGATGACAGACATGTGATGACTTAACAGTTTGTATTGGGTGTTTGGAAGTTAGATTAGTAGGATCACGTGATTTGTGATCATGTGACAGCTGATTCAGCTGAGATAATTAACAGTGTTAGTAAATTATCTTCATAGCATCTGTCAGCTTAATGTTAGTGATAACAGCTATCTGATTATATATATGCTTCTATCCATCCCCCCCTCTCTCTGTCGCGCACGCGCGCGCACACACACACACACACACACTATATATATATATATATATATATATATATGTGTGTGTGGTCTTTTCAACATTCCAACTGTGATATTGTTGGCAGCCTGTCTCACTATTCCAGCTGTCAATGTACAGCTGGCCACTTTTCAGATTTCCAGCGATCATAATCTTGATAGAAATATTATTTTCACCTGCTCATTATAATGATAAATAGCACCCCCATTCACTCCACCCACACACATCGTACGTGTGAAATACTAAATAGCAATGAAAATCTTACCATGGTAACCAAATTGCTAATCTAAATTAATAATATATCATCACCATGGTGACGTATGTAAATGATAATACAATGGGTTTCATAAAGTATTTTTATTATTGTGCTGGACATTGAAATCACAACATGAGATGTCTAAAACCTGGACATGTTGACGTATTGGTAATAGTTTCCAGAGAGGGAGAGAGAGAGAGATGGGGGGGGGGAGAGATGGGGAGAGAGGGATAGAGGAGATAATCCAACTTGTGCCACCTGATACTTTTTGTGGCACGGTGACCTTGGTTAACCTTGGAAAAAATTAGTTGATTCCGAGAAGTTATGTCCTCTGACATTAAAATCCACCAAATCTACACGCCCCCCCCCCACGCACCATCCCGTGATGGTTAAAAAGTAATAGATTCTAATTACTTGACCTTCCCACTACCCAATGACCCACACTCCCGTGCCCCCCCCCTGTTATTGCTAGAATACGAGTACATTTTGTTTATGTTAAGTTTTAGAACATCATATCCTGTTCAGTTCTTGTTCGTACACTCCCAATGTTATGATATCGGATACAGATCACGTGGTGTGGCTGACACTCCCAGTGACCTCATTTTTGTGGAGTGACCCCTCCCTTTATAAATCATCCCCACCTGTGGGTGGAGTGGACCCCCCCCTCCCAACATCATGGGTCATCACCGCTATGATTCAAGGGTTTCCAGGAAAACCACTGACCGGATTCCTGATGGGTCACTGTGGGACTAATCCAGACCAGAGTTTGTTCCGGATCAGGGATTCTAGTCACCCGAGTCAGCTGGGGATTGGATGGATGTAGCGTAGCTTCGTGATCCGGAATGACTTGTGATATCTGGGTAGATGTAGTGATTGTTTATCATAACCTGGTTGTTGTCGATGTGTAACGGATCCTGATGTTTCGATGTGTAACTGATCCTGAAACAGAGAACTGGAAAATAATAGAAAAAATTATAATTAGACTTATGTATGTGTCTGCCTGCGGATACACAATAGTGCGCGCGCACACACACACTAATATATAACCGCCTCGCACGCGCACGCACGCAATTAAAACTTCTCAATATCCTGTTATATTAAACCAAAATGATAGACACACATTATTTATTATTAGTCACACTATATATGATAAATAGCTAATTCGGTAAAGTAAATAGTTTTGTTGTGTGTGGTATTTAGAAGATCTTAGAATTAGCTACACAATACGCGTTTCAATTTAATTTGTTGGAATTTCTGTCACGGAATTGATAAAACTTCTCTGCGTCAAATTATACTTAGCCACGATAAATAATAATAATCATTGTTATTATTATAAGTTTTATTATGAACGCTGGAAAAGTTGACATTTTAACCCGGTACCCAGTTGTGTATAATAATGGGTAATTAGTTATGAAATGTAATTAGTTATGCAGGTTGCGTTTGTATATTATTAGTTTTGTTTATGATAAGTGTGATCATATGACAGTCAACAGAAATGTCTAATTAAAAAAAAATTGCGAGTAAACACGGTTTTTCTATTATCGAACGTACGTAGAATATTAATTACCATTCATATATTATACTGATTATTTTAATGTATAATTCAATGTGTACGCATTGAGTGCTTTGGTGACATTTTCCAGTTAATTACTCTTATCATTTAATTAATTAATCTCGTAGAAGTTTTGCCTCGAATGACATATTGAGGATCACACCTAGTGCTGCCATCTGTAGTCCCTGAACATAACAATGACACCTAACGCGTATATGTGTTACTTTCACTAGACAGTAAGCTTTCTTTTGAACTCTTCCTCCCACCCAACCAGCTACTGGTATCGTTTCTGGCCTGATCCGGTATCGTACGGAGAATCGGCGGGTTTCGAACCGGAAATCTCGCACAATCGATTCCACCACACCGTAAGCACTCAGCCGTCATACCCCCATGTCGCAGTTGTTTGTCAAATAATTTCGCTTCGCTGGAGCTTCCTGTCTAAACGTTTTCTCGCCCGTTCAGTGTATTTAACCATCACTTAAGCAATCGATATAACACACGAAACGCCCCCTGGAGCCAAATTATTGTAGTAAAAAAAAAACGATACCAAAAGACCTAATAGTCTTTGTTCTCTGGCTGCGGGAAGTGTGAATTCTGAGAGGAAATAGATATACCACCATTTGAATGTTGTTAGCTGGTTGTCATTTCTATAGACAATTGATGGTTGACGTCGAATTCGGCTGCTGTTACTGGGAGGGGTAGTGTTTTTGTTTCGGGGGTGGGCGGCGGTGGGATGGGTGGGATGGGTGTATCCGCTCGCGATCGCTCCGCCGAAAGGTAAAACTTGACCTGAGTAATATACGGCACTGTGATATAAACCGTTCCGATGTTTTTGTCTTTCAGGCTTTTGTTGGTTCAGGTACCAACTTTCAGTTATCGTTTCTGTGTAATCCCTGGAGTGAACACACTGAAGACAAACGACCGACAGAAGAATACGTCAACTTTAACAAAGAACCGGGAAAGGTGAGCACTATCTCTATATGGTAATTAATTGGCTATAATGACTCGCCGTATAATAATCAATTGTTGGGCGGAGTGGAGATGATTTCGGAGACTTCGTGGGCCATTCTTGGACTGAGATGTGGCCGTCTCTTGTTACAATCATGTCTTCACTCATCCTCAGGTGTGTGTGTTTTTGTATATCTTATAAACTTGGCCATTTTACTCGTGTATGAATTAGTGTATGATATAGAATCTAGCCATAATTGTAATTTTCACGTCGTAACTGTTAGTTTCCGGTTTGATCCGTTGTTGGTTGGTCTTAATCGGTCTTTTGCTGTTTTGTAGATGGGGGGGGGGGGTATTTATATTCTATTCCATTTGACCATTGTTCGGTTTGTTCCATCTTATCTCTTAACAATTGAAGTCAGTGCATCCTTTGTTCCCATTCGGCACTCTCGTGGTGATGTTGGTACCACAAACGTCCAGGTTATGGGAGTGAATCCAAGTATTGCCTGTATGTGTGGGATGTTTCAATAAAGGTTTAAGTCTGATTAAGTCGTCAAACAGCCCCCCCCCCCCATACACGGGCATAGTCAAATACAGCATAACCTGATCTTGATGACTGATTCATAGTGACCTGATTCGACAAGTGACCTTATTAGATACATATCCCCCCCCCAAAAAAAACCCCAACAACAAACAATATATAAGTGGCCGGAATACTCAGGTAAAAACCAATTACCGCAATAGATAAGTGACCGGTATAGACAGATGACATCTGACTGGAGGTATAATATACTTAAACATGTTTATAAACCCGGGGGTCCTATTGACACACAAATATCAGACTTGCGGGACACCACCGACGGGATGTTCTATCCCGGGAGAGACGGGATGGGAACCTAACAGAGAGTTTTTGTTGATCGTGTCGTCTAAGTGATGTCTCTCCCGTATCTTATCTGACCGTCAGATCAATGGGCACACATTAGCGAGGCGCTAAACAAATATCACCGATTGGGAGAAATTAATTCGTGATGGATGTGCGGGGGGGGGGGGGTATGGGGTGAGGGTTCGTCATGGAAAGGAAAAGGAAGATCAAGTGAAACGGAAAGAGTGGTTCAAAGATGGCGAACCCGAGAGCGCGCGTCACTTTCGATAAATGCGCGAGCATAAAAAAGAGGGCTAACCGTGCGGGCATCATCTGTCGCCGATGACGGGCCGACTGTCTGCCGCTCGATGGCATTTCTAGTTTTGTCACGAAGAGCTCATTGTCCAATCGCCATCCGGGTCATCGGTGTTAGGTTCCGGCGTCAAAGGTCAGGTCGCCGACCAGTGGTCAATGTTGATTCTGTTACTGACCAGCTGGACACCCGGAAGTGCGTATACTGAATTAAGACAGTTACGATTGGAAAGCGATATTCGGTCATCACTCGCGTTTGAATGTACGAGGCGTGGGCTCGGGTGGTGGGTGGTGGTGGGTGGCGTCGGTAGTAGATCGTTAACAATGACTTTCTTTGTCCAAAGGCAGATTTCTGCAGATCGAGGCGCAATCGCCGCGAAAATCATAAATTTTTATCAGATCCAATCGGGCGCCTATCACCGGCACAACGCATGCCAATTGACAATAGTGTAGAACCTCCCCCCCCCCCTCATTTTTATTAACGTTCTAAGCGACATCTGTTTGTATTCTGGGTCATGGCACGTGTCGTCAGCTTGTCATTCAGATACGCCTCGATAGTTATCGTTTCACGTTCGGATGAGGCACCTGTGTGTATGTGTGTGAATGTTATTGTCTTTTTCATAATCAAAGCCCTGATCAACTTCTCCATCTTAACTGAGTAGCGTTTCTAGCCCGCGGGCACTCTGACCCGCCGACGCGGCACCTATAGCGGGAATTTAGTACCGTGACCACCCTGAACTGGTTAACCTTTGAACCGACCGGGAAATTTAAAAAAAAATCCATTCAGCTGTCGAGTTGTTGTCGTCAATCGTTTCTCGATGGTGCTTAGTCAGTGTTAGGGCAAGGTGTAAAATCGGAAGAAAAAGGCAAAACAGTAAACGAGACGTGCTCATTGTTATCACGTGACTGTCTGCGTCACGAATAATTGTTCGGCACCAGTCTGATGAACTCTAGAACGATGTCACAAAAGGAAGAAGGCGTTTAATAAATGGATCCCGATCTGACTGGTGCCGGGATCTTTGACAACCTAACTCCACCCCAGAAACGAAGAGGCCTATTCGGTGAATATTCGATGACAAATGGAATCGCCGACTGGAGTTTTTCCGGTTGCGATTGTCACATCGACAGTTCATTGTGTCCGTCTTCTATCAATCATATCAGCTTCCCACTCTGTCAGATCGGCTCGTGGCCCGAGCCCCACCCACACTCGTCACAGCGGATGTCCTCAGATCCGTGGACACCTGCACCTCCAAATAAAGCGCCCTCTCTCGGTCGATTTGTTCGTCTCCGGGGCCGATAGCGTCATTGTTCCCGGATTATCGTCTGCTCTCCTCGTTTTGGCAGCAACAATGGATCCGAGCGCTATAACTCAGCCCAGTCTTGTAGATGCTCCCGACAGCAAGCTTATCTAGTCCGTCGGTAGAAGATGCTTAATGCCGCATCTCCTTCGGTCACGCTTCATCGAGCATCTTTTGACAGAGCCGATTGGCCGACGGACAATCCCCCCCCCTCCCTGTCCCTCTCTCCGTCGGGATAGTCTTGACGTCTGGTGCTTAACGTCTGACCCTTGACGTGACCTTGGGTGTGGCACCGGTGTCGCCGACGTCGTCGTGTTAAGTGGGCTTGGTCCTAGCCCGGGGTAGAGGGAAGGTTTGGAGGGGGGTTGCAGGGATGGGGGAGACTTCTGATCAGCATTCCGTGTTGGAGACCGGATAAGGTTGTTGTCGTACAAGGAAGTGTCAGTCAGTGTAAGAAATCGACATCAGATTATGGCTGTCGTTTATTGGCATCATGGAGCCGTAATGTAAGCTTTTGTTGATCGGATATGACCCGTTGACCTCGGGCCGCAAGACCAGAATTAGAACGATCGTTGTGTTTGTTGGGTGCCTGTAAACGCCATTTTGGGTTTTTACGCTACAACATTTTAATGATAACATTTTGATAAGTTGTTTGATAATGACCCATTTAGAAATCTGTTAATAAAAAATGTTCTACACATAGTTTAATGGCATTTGTTATAATATGGAACCTGCTTATATGAGTGAGTGAATGAGTGAGCGAGTAACTCACGCACACACGCCCGCGCGCAGAGGGAGAGAGAGCTGAAATATGGCCGAAGTGATATATGGCCGAAGTGTTGAGATATATTCATATAAAACACGGGTTAGGATGACCATTTCTAATTTTCTAAAAAGGAGGCCACGTTACTCCCAAAAGGAGAACATGGTCATAGGCTACCAACTTACCACACACACATGCGCGCGCAGTCGCGCGCGCGCGCGCACACACAGTTCATTTAGAAACACCTTTTATTATTACACAGAAGTAAAATAAATGAATATCGATATTTATTTTTAACCCATTTGAAAAATACAAAGCTTGCCTGTCACGAACTGTTTCTTTCTTGCATTTCTGTCCTTTACTTGCCATCTCCATGAGTTTTTTGTTGGCTAAGATTTTTCTGTACATGGCTGGACATTCCTCTGAGAAATTACGGTCCTGTTATAATATGTGAAGATCAAAACAAGTCCGGATGGAGGGTGACCGGCTCAAAAGCTGTATTACCATCCGGCACAAAGCCGGACGTCTGGCCATCCTGAGTCAAACATCCCACAGGCACGAGTTATTCTAAGATTTCAAACATGACTATGAGATTTATATCACGGTACACTATCAACTGTACTCATTTTATGATTGTTGAGTATTTTAATTTGTGTTAATTTTATTATTTTTTATAACTGTTAATTTGTGTTGTACTCTGATCTGTGTGTGAAGTGTTACAATGGAATGACTCGTTAAAGATGTGTGATACAACCGTTTCTGGTGATAGAGTTCACTGTTATGGGACAGGTTCCGCGTCCGAATCCAGCCATCTTCCGGTACTGATTGTATAGAATCTAAATCAGTATGCTCCTCAGGGAATTGATTTTATTGGCCTAAAGGTCATTAGAAGTCAACGGGGCACTCCTGTAATCCGGTGTTTGGGTCACTGCGCTGCAGATCGCGAGATCAGGATATGAGTTGACCCAATATATCCAATGTTTGTGTCGTGTTTCCCAGGTAGTCGTCACACCTCGGCTATATGTTGTAACTGTGACTAAAGCCGAAACCAAAAAGTCACTCCCCCACTTTGGGAAAAGGGAAAAAGGGAGAGTGGGAGAGAGCAAGCGGGAGAGTTTCCCAAATATATATATATATATATATATATATATATATATATATATAAACCTAGGTTATCAATAAATGCGTCCACTTTGTTTTCTTTTGTTAATGTATCACGTGACGGGTGATGACTTGTTTTCGTACATAAACAAAGCATCCCCTGACCTATTGTTGTCTTCTTTGATCTGTTTGTTACAATAGCAAGTCACTTGTCAATTGTTCTTGTCAAAGAAATTTGATGGAACGGTAGTTTATTGACGGAAACCTAATCGTTGTAGACATTATAATGTTAAGAAAATAAACCCGGGGCCACAGACTCAGTCTTCCATCACCACTCTGGGAGGATGGCTTTCCTCTCTGACGACAGACGACAAAGGGGGGGGGGAGGGGGGAGGTGGCGCTGTTTACACAAAGTGCATTGACTTTTGTTCATCCAGATCTCGTTATCTCCTCTTGAAAATCTCTCTGTCAGCAATTGATTGGTCATAGTAAACGAGGAGTCCCTGGGGTTTCCATGGAAACAAAAGATGTCAACATTTCTTTACGGCTGCCGTTGTTCACCGACGGCTGAGGTCGTGTACGAGTTATGAACACGTAATTATCGGGAACTAACTTACTGATTCCCGCTCAGACAAAATACTGGCGGCGCCATGAGAATATGGGAAAAAAATGGTTTTTGGTGATGTATGTTACGTGAAAGTAGGGCAACGCGATGATGCAGCGGTTACAATACCGCGCAGCAATACTCCGGGCTGTGTGGGTTTAAACCCGGCTCATACGTGTGTTTGATGATATGTTTCCCTGAGGAATAGGCTACACGTCTTAGCTCTGACCAGCGCCACGGCAAAATAACTTATTTTGTGTAAGCATTTCCAGTATGATTCCTTCCCAGTAGAAATATGTACTATGGTTGCTAAATATTTGATAATGTTGTATGTTACATTTTGCGGTAGTGTAAATGTATGGAAGTACTGTACGTGAACTAATTAATTTTTTCTAGCATGTTAATTAAAATATATATCCTCTAAATAGAAGAAGAATTAAAACCCAATAAATTATGGCGCATTAAAGGCAACAGATGAATAAATTATATAAAAATTAAATTATATATATTTTTGGGATTTTTCACACACAAACTGAGACATGGCTAGAAATATCTGTGGACTCTATTATAAAAAAAAAATAGATATAAAACCATAATTAAATTATCACTCGAGTCTGTCATATACAGCATTAGAATACCAATCACTTTAAAGAGAATCTTCAAAAAAATTTCATAAATTATTACACATCAATGTCGTATGTATTATTTCAAATCATATACTGAATTATATTTTTATGTGTTTATATTTGATATATTACTTATATTTTTATTTATTTATTATATTATATAATGCATTTATATTTTTATAGTATATGTTTATATGTTTTTAAACATTTTTATTTATTTATTATATTCTTGTAATATGTTTATTGCTAGGTTCATCTCAAGTCACAGTTTATCATGAATGGTGTCTGTGTTATATGGCGAGGTTGGTTAGACCTTCAAAGACTAGATGGCGCTGGAAGATTGGACTTTGATGAAGATAGAGCCAGAGTATGTAACATTAATTATTATTATTATCATCAGAGTTACCTGTAGTAGTAGATGTTGTTGTAGAACTTATAGTTGACAAAAATAGCCACGGACTGAACCAACAACTTTCTGACTTCCCATTTTACAAATCGTGTTACATTTTCAGTTTTTCAAACAGCTACTTTTGCCCCAATGTCCTATTTCTTTAAAGTTTGTGAATATCCTGAATAGTAATAGTGGCAGCAGTACTACTACTAGTAGTAGTAGTAGTAGTAGTTGTTGTTGTTGTAACAACAACAACAACAACATCAGTATTTGTAATAGTAGTTCAGAGATAATTCTGAGCGTGCATGATCCAGATTCTAAAATTACAAACACGATCAGTGCTAGAATACGAAGAGAATGGTTTGAAATAGCATCTGAGAAAATATCGTTGGCAATAGAACTGGTACTGATGTTGATGTCTAATTGTTGTTTCTCTATGATTCTCTCATCAGATTGAGGACCAGTTACTCAGAGAGCAGATAGAACAATACAATCAGAGATTACGCGAGATTGAGGACAGACAGCGACAGTACCAAGAAGAACGAGAACGACAGGCAGAGGCTGAAGCCGAGGTAGTCGAAGGTTTACTAACTTTGACCGAGGGCACGAATCGGGGTGGAGGTGGTGCTGGGGCTGGCCCTGGGAGTGGTGCGGGAGGTGGTGGCCAGGATGGTGCGTGTGGTGGTGTCAGTGGTGTCGACTGGTTGTAGGGCAGGTCCGGGATCCGGATTGCGGTGTACAGCTCGACTTCTCAGGGAATCTCTAATAATGTGTTCTTGGCCGTTAGGTTTTGCGTCCAGATTTCTATTTTTGTATGTGTGCGTGTATGACTGCAATGTGGTCATTGCGTGTGCACGTGGTACAACTCTGTGTGCAGCGTGTGAGTGTGTGTGTGTGTGTGTGTGTGTGTATGGAACTGGTGTGTCTTGCGTGTGCTTGCCTCTTCGGGCATGAGGTAGTTAATTATGTGTATGCATCTGGTCTTTTCTCTAGGAAATGAACTTTATTCTGGTTTTTGGTAATTATATTTATTATTTTGTTGGGAAACTGCTATATGATGGGTTAGGTTGATTAGGTAAAATGTGCCATATTAATGGAAAAAAAGAGACAAACAAATGCAGAGTAAACGCAAATTTATTTCTCTCCTATTTCTGTCTCGGTGAAGGGTTTTACGAGTATGCTCCCATTCATCATTATTTAGGAGTACTACTACGGTTACAGGTAGCATATCGATCGTTGTTACATCTTAAATGTATACTATCAATATTAATAATCAATATACTAAATATTAATCAGTTAAGTTATCCATCATTATATCTACCTGGTGAACTGATGATTCTGACCTATATCTTTAAGCCATCTCATTGGAAGCGGTGACACCATTTTAGTTTGATAGTAAATGTTCAAACTGCCCAAAATGGAGCCCTTTTCATTTGGATATTTAGTTGTCATGTGTCAAACTGCCGCAGGATTTGTATATAGGACGGCATGTAAATGTTTTATTTGTGTTTATTTTTTTAGCTATGCAGTGTATATTTACGAATATTGAATACAAAATCAATTGGTGCTCTCAAAACAGACTTGTGTTCTCTGGTGTGAGTTGCCTCTTTTGAGGCTTACCTATTTGATAGTAACAGGCAGCATATGTGTGTGTGTGTGTTTGTGTGTGTGTGTGCGTGCGTGCGTGCGTGTGTGTGCGGGAGAGAGAGAGAGAGAGAGAGCATGTGTTTACAAAATTAAAAACATGCACAATTAGTCACTACACAAATATATATATTTTGTTTTTGCAGACATGCAGAGTTTTTCCTGGTAAATATATCAATTTTTTACTTATGACCGTTATTTGTCAGTAGGTGTTTAGACTGTTACCTCGTTACTCCAAACAAGATTTATTTTTTTCTTGAAAACAAAATCTATATTTGTAGTGACTAATAATTAGTTTTTGATGTTACATTTTGTTGTGTTATTATTTATTTTAGCTAGTTAGTTAGCTGAATTTTCTTTGTGTGTGTGTGTGTGTGTGTGTCAGTGTGTGTGTGTGCCAGTGTGTGTGTGTGTGGTTTATTATTTTATATCTGCAATTAGATTTTTATATCCTTGTTTTGGGTTCAAGATTGTTTTTTGTTTCTTCTTTTTTCTTACGACTTTATTTGTGATTTTATGATTTTGGTTAATTACAGGTGTGATTTTCCCCCCCAACAAATTCCTGCCATAAATATTGCTAATTAACTGTCGCTGCTTGAATTAATGGAAATGCATTTTCAGTATCTGTTTATTATTGTCCTTGAAGTAAAACAGTATTATTATTATTATAACGATTCTTTTTTCTCTCTCCATGTTTTAGCGTTGTAATAGTCACCTTTTGACAGAAATTCAGTTTAATAAATATAGTCAGTTTATTATTGCAGTTAGTGTGCTTTCGATCAACACTATACTTGGTAACATCATATAACGGTGGATGGGGGGGGGAGGGATTTTTTGGCCGATTCTGTCCAGCACATTTCTGTCCGATCAATAAACGAAATCGATATTTAATCACCACACGGCATAATTATCTCTTCGTACAAATTGTGTTCAGTTATCTGATGAGGGTTATAATCTTTAATCGGGTCAATTTGTCATGTAACCATTATCAGGTCACCAATCAGCTGTCCCGAAGTCTTATCAACAAACAGCAGGCCGACCGGTCATTTCTGTTATCTGGCTGGTTCGGACAGCTGCTCATCTGTTACAGTTGATGATTTGACAATATTTATCATACTGGTGACAGCTGTCTTCTTGTTACAGCTGGTCACGTATCATGGCTAGTCATTTGTCACAACCAGCACTTGCCACAGCCGGTCATTTGTCACAACTGATCACTTGACAAAACTAATCATACCACACAGTTGGCCACTGGGTGACAGCTGTCTTCCCATCGCAGCTGATCACGTGTCGTGGCTAGGTATTTGTCACAGCCAGTGACTTGCCACAGCTGGTCAGCTAGATAAGACATGTTTTCTCTGTAATTATGTTGTCCTAGCGGGAGATTTGTCTAATTTATGCACAATCAATAATGGGCCATTTCGACCAGAGTTTGTCCAGTTAGTCGATGGTTTAGTTTACAGGAAGCGACTGGTATTTGACATAGCTAGATAACATTATCCCACCATCCAGCCATCACTAGCACCACTCGGTGTACCACCCAAACACTTGATGCACCACCGGTGGCGCCCCCTCAATATGTCCATCCTTAATATTAGGTACGATTGATTTAATAACGATTGCACGATTACTTGCGTAGATAGAATAGTAAACATGCAAATAGGCACATGTGCACAAAAACACACGTCGGATCCATTTACCCGCACCCACGCACGCACACTGGCACAACCACACGCATTAATTTGCACTTATGCATGCAGCGAAAACACACATAATGGGCGCGCGCGCGCGCGTGTGTGTTTTGAATTAGCTTTGTGTGTATTTACTGTTTATTTACTTATGTGTGGTGTTTACTTTAACAAAGTATTTTTAGATGCTATAATGAATAATAAGATTTAAACAATTTATTATATTTTCACGCACCGCGACATATTATAATATATCAGTGACCCCCAAAAAACGCTGTACCGTGAGTCATCGATCATTGACTATTGTGGAAAATATGACATCTAGTAAATGTCATCTTCCGTATCAGATTATAATTAACTAAATTGGTCACAAAAACTGGTCTTTTTTACTCTGGTTTATCTGTAATATATTATTTCGGGTACCTTTGATTGTTATATATATAATTGTTAGTTCTAGCATTTAGTCACCCTAGCTCGTTGTTTTCCTTCTTTCGATCTGGATGGTTCAGTAGTAACGTGGTAGTCTCGGTGCCAGGAGTTTCTCGGCACAAAACCAACCTCAGTTGGTGATCTTTTGTGTTGATGATTCATCCGTGTGCATGACGATCTGGTTTAAAGGGATACGTTATTCTGGATTGATGCGACTACAAATAGCCGATGTTACCAGTGTGTATCAGTCTGTATCTGTTTGTATCAGTCTGTATCACTCTGTATCAGTCTGTATCTGTCTGTATCAGTCTGTATCTGTTTGTATCAGTCTGTATCAGTCTGTATCAGTCTGTATCTGCCTGTATCAGTCTGTATCTGTGTGTATCTGTCTGCATCATTCTGTATCTGTCTGTATCAGTCTGAATATATCCATTCTGAACGGGGTTAAGTGAAAATAGTTTAATAGAGCGTACGACTCATAGCCGAACGGTCGCGGGTTCGAGGCTCCGTGAGCTGCAATTCTGTCATGTGGCGACTGGTTCACTCATCCATAGAAAAATGAGTACCTGACAGGGCGCGATGGCTATGTGTTTGAGTAACGCTTTGCGCCTATAATGGCAGCATGCGTTGTGTGCTCCCTTGGGAGTTGAGATTTGTGCTGGGTGGAAACAGGTCTGAGTCAGGGATAATAATATTGTAAAGCACCTTAGAGCAGCTTCTAGCCATATAAATAAATATCGCATAGTGTTATTATATTGTAACTTTAGTTTTGGACGATATAGAGCTGTTGTATGATGACAAATGTTGAAAAGTTCTTAGAGTACTTATGTCAGCTCTGAAGGCAGTAATTATGGTTTGAGACAAAGCAGAGGTTAAAAGGTACGTGGTCGTATGTAACCACACCCCAGCTGCTATATTCGGTATTAACCGTCTTCGTTTATACAAACAGCTGGACACATTAACTATTGGCAGTCGTGAAAGATCGGTCGATCTCTGTCAACACACACACGCACACACACACACACACAGAGAGAGAGAGAGAGAGAGAGAGAGATGTTACAAATAGCTCCAGTTACCCCACAAAATAAACGTCTTCTCTTGATTGAATTAATGCATCACGCAATCGAAGCAGACCTAGCTAGCCCTCTAGTGACAGGTGGCATCATTAAACTGAATAAATAGCTAGAAATGCCAAGGCTTTCACTGAAGAAAAAAATGAGAGAGAGAGAGAGAGAGAGAGAGGGAGAGAGAGGGGACAAAAACTTACCATTGTAATAAAGAGCGCGGAGAGTCAAATGAAGCGTGAAATTACATAAATTACGAGACGGTTTCTGGCTTCGATGTCAGACGGGACAGTAAATAGAATGTCCCTGCCGCTTCCCTCGCCCGCGTGGCATCCCGCGGAGTTCGTCCTCTTTTGATTCCTCGTCCGTGGTCTTTAATTGTCCTTATTTTCTTCTTGGCGCGCCCTCCTTGGCCCCGCGTCATTGTCGCTCTTCATTGTCGCAGACCGAATGGCCATTCTCTGAGCGGGGTCCATTTCCGGTACAGATTGGTGTTTGGTGCCCCACAGAACTCGGCGTTTTTTTTTTGTTTTGTTGGCATTCGTTTGAGAGAAAAAAAAGCCTCCAGATATTAGGCGCTGATCTTATTCATTATCAGGAACTATTGCCATCATAATCAGCAGGTGCTTGAGAGGAAAGCAGATGGGAACAAAATGGTCAGAATTTCACGAGCAGACAATGGAACTGGGTTTTTCTTTTGAGCTATTTTTGGCCACTGATCATTCGCTTTAATTTCACTCGTTCGCCTTTTCTCAGATTTTATCTATAGTGATTGATGATTTAAACCAAAAATTTCTATCTTTTTTGTATACTTGCCATCCTTTTGCATATTTTTGGGCAATTACTTTTATGGCTTTTAAAAATTATTTTGTTATAACTTTTTCCATGTATTTAAAAAAGCAGAATAAATATACATTTTATCATCAGTGGATTTTCCATTAAATAACTTAGATCATTCAAAATGGTGTGTGTGTGTGTGTGTGTGTGTGTGTTGTACTCCATCCCAACTGTATTTCTTTGCCAAGATGTTACTCTGTGACATAGAAAAGGTCTATTTATTGCTGTAATAACAAATATATAATCTTTTGGCGCGGCGCAGGTGATTCAAGTTAATGTGTCCCTAAATTCCTATGATTTTTGTGGCTTTTTTGGAGGTCGCTCTGCGACTTTGATGAAATGCCACCAGTTAATGCTCTACAACGGAGCAAACTAGTCTTCCACGTTGAGCCATTATGGCTTAATTGGGCCATAAACGCCTATCATTCGGTATGTTTACATTAGGCACACTATATGCTACTGGTCTTCATATACCCGTTTGTTTACAAGGTAACATTTGATCTAAACAAAAGTATCATGACAATGTCAGAACAATAATCTCGTTAACATTTTGCGCATCCCATCACGTGGTCTCATACATCCTTTTATTCCAGACATTAAATCATCTATCGGCCATCTTTCGAACCATCACTACCTTCCCAATGCGTAATTGACGTACAGTCTACCCTCCCGCTGAGGAAAACCTTCATTATTGGTATGTGTAACCTTCGTCACACCTTGTTGATGTCTCATCCCTCTATTGTACACACTTAAGGTAAACCTGTATCGTGTATCATCTTCCCGAAGGTTTATCTTGTCGTTGGTTGTTACTAAATGTTGTTAAAATTTATCATCTATTATCCCGTTTCGATTAACATCACCCATCCACCCATCGACCCACCCACCCATGTACAACACCCAATTGTGTACCCAAAGGTTTCACATCACCACCTTATGATGAGTTAATTATTTATACAAGATGTTATTGTTACGTTTTTATTATCGTCAACATTCTAATCTTCTTAAACATTTTTATAATCAATATTATTCCTTTCCGTAACTCTCACGACGGAGTCACTCTATTATCACTCTCGCACCACTCTCACTCTAACCCCCCCCCACACACACACACACACACACACACACACACACACATACATACCCCCACACACCCCTCAACAACAATAATCCCACTCATTTCCCAGTTCCATCTTTCTACCCAGCCAGTTATTCTCACCCAGGGAGGGGGGGGGGTCGTGTGGTCAGCTAACGTAGGGTCATGGTAGTAATGTCAACCCACCGTCAACATCCCCCCCCCCACCCACCTAAAATACTTGTAATTTTTGTGGTTTGTTTAGAAACTTGGATGAGTTAAACTTTAACTTAGAGTCAGTAGATGTATATATGTTTAACTTCTAGCTTAAGTTCTAATCATCATAGTGTCATCCTTTTGTTATTCTAGATGTAAACATAGAAGTAAGGAACAATTAAGATTGTCTTAGGTGTTATTAATAGGGGGGGGGTCGAGGAAGTGGGAGAGAGGCGGGAGAAAGTTGACAAAATGATACAATAAAGTGTTAATAATGGGGAATAATTCAATATCTCGGCAACATAATATCTTGACAACCTATCAATCCGACACCTCAATATCACGACAACCCACTGTCCCGATAATCCACTGTCACGACAATTCAATGTCACGATAACCCACTGTCACGACAACCCAATGTCACTACAATACACTATCACGACAACCCAATATCCCGACAACCCAATATCCCGACAAGCCAATATCCCGACAACCCAATATCCCGACAACCCAATATCCCGATAATCTGGCTTTAAACATGTGATAGAATTACCTATCATTACTTATATATTACTTGTAATAACAGCTAAGTTTAGGTAGATAATAACAGCCCGTTTCAGAGGTTTAGGGATTATATCAAAAGAGGACGAACTTTTTTGTGCGAAATGGAGGAATTTTATAAATTTGTCGGATTAATAGACGACATATATGACCACAGTAAAATGTAAACAAACAACACGTGGTTTAGAATTGATTCCCATCACTTTAAGAGGGGACTCAAACCAGCCGATAACAAATGACACTCACTTACTGACTCACTCACTCACTGACTCACTCACTCACTCAGTCATTAACTGTTGCAAACAAGATATACCACGCTGACATACACACCATGGTATTAACACCACGGTGTAAACATTGCGGCATTAACATCATGGTATTAACACCACAGTATTAACACCACGGTATCAAAAACATTTATAACAGTGTGTATATATAATATGGTATATGACAGACTGTAATTACCATATCGACTGTTGGCTGTATTATTTTTTTTATAATTTAAATGTTTTGGCTGAAAGTTAATTGCATCTAATTAAAATGTGTCATAATTACGGCGAGTTATTTTTATTGACGAAGGTGATAACCTGTCGTTAATTAAGAATTTTTATTGCTGAAAGAAGAAAAAAAGTTTTTAAAAAAAACAGCGACAAGAAAAGATTTATTCTTGTTCTTTTATCATTTTTGCTGATCAACGATCTTAATGATAAACTGATAATTATTTTAATTAGTAATCTGCTAACACTTATACAGGTGTCCGTGCATGTGTGTGTGCGCGCACGCGCGCGCGTGCGTGCGTGTGTGTGTTTTGTTGTTGTTGATATATTGAGGAAAACAGTGTTGTTGTAAGAACGTGTGCTTTAGAAGTAAGTGATAAGATACTGGGACGGAGAATAACATATGGTGAATACAACATCCGGATAATTCATCAGGGGAATTAGTCAAGAGTTATCAGACTGAGACGTGTATTGTGTTCTATTAGTGGCGATCGAGAAGGTTGTTCGCGTGCGTATGTGTGAACGCGCGCATAGGCGCCCGTATATCGCCCGTCTGTATGTCTCTCCGTCTGTCCGATTCTTTGTATACGGATGCATATGCGCGTGCGTGCGTGCGTGCGCTCGCGCGCACCCGGGTTATCGCCATTCAATATTATCTCTGGCTATGGGTTCCGATCTTATCGTGCCTTTATCGATCCAGAATGCACCGATTGACTCTCTGTCCTACAGCTGTCGTTTCAGCGTACCACCAAACCAGAGTCAAGCCTTGATAGTTTCACCCTCTCGTGCCCTCTGTGTGTGTGTGTGTGTGTGTGTCTCTCTCTCTCTCTCTCTCTCTGTGTGTGTGTGTGTCTCTCTCTCTCTCTCTCTGTGTGTGTGTGTGTGTGTGTGTCTCTCTCTCTCTCTCTTGTGTGTGTGTGTGTGTCTCTCTCTCTCTCTCTCTCTGTTGTGTGTGTGTGTGTCTCTCTCTCTCTCTCTCTCTCTCTGTGGTGTGGGGTTGTGTGTGTCTCTCTCTCTCTCTCTCTCTCTCTTTGTGTGTGTGTGTGTGTTTATCAACTATATCATCTTTCCTCACAGAGCACCATTCACACATTAACTAGCACCACTCCAGGCGATGGCACGCTTATGTCATTTAGCGGTCAATGAGTGCAAATTGGCGAACTTGGTTGATGTCTTCTGAGAATTGAGACAAAATAAAAGCAAAAATATATCGTGCCCGGAGGAGAAACAGCAATCCCACCCCCCACTCCCGCCCACCCCACTGCTGCCCATGTCCCATTTATTTCTCGTTGTTGGCCCCCCCCTCTCTCTCTCTCTCTCTCTCTCTGTCTCTCTGTAATACCTGTGGTCAGATTTCGGAGTTTGGCAGATTGACATATCTATTTCAGATTGGTGTGTTTGGTACATTCTTTGAAGAGAGAGAGAGAGATATATATATAAGGAGAATGATTTATTCACATTCTGAACACCCGTCGGAATCTTTGAATGACTACAACATTTAGGTGCAACCGGGACCGTCCTCCCGTCCCCCGAATCACACCCACCCCCCACCCCGTAAACACCGAAAAATCTCCGGCGCTAACACCATCATGGCGCTAGTTGCTCGAAAGGAATCTAAAGCGTTCGGGCGTTCTGCGATTAGGACCCGAACGGATGTTTCATGCAACAGAAAAAAATTATGGTCGGAAATCGGACCAAATAGTTTTCGGGAATATTTCCCCTTCGGCCATATAGTCTATTGCTGTTTTATATATTAATGTATGTTTTGGGTATTTTTAGACGTCTGATTGTGGCTTGTTCTAGGGGATAATAATATATTTATGAGCTGTTTACGAGTATGGTATAAGTTATAATAGGCTGATGTCGCTGGTGGGGCCATGCCGACGTTTGTAATATAGATATTGTCATCATCGTCGTCATCATCATCATCATCATTGTCATCATCTTTTGTCATCATTATCATTACTTTCATCCTTTACTCTGTTTAAAGCTTTTCAATGTACCAATACTTAATAGAGTACAGGTAATTTAACCAACCTACACAAAGAACACTCCACGTAGATACACAGACAGACACAGACAGACAGACAGACACAAGTCTCCCTGTACGACTATCATTATATTATAGATTTTGATGTCATGATCTATCCTTCCCCCATCTCGCGATATATATATATATATATATGTATGTGTGTGTGTAATAGATGACAATCTCCAGCTATTACCGATTTAATATCATCATAATGGTCACGTGACTTTCATAGAACATGAATAATTCGGTTTAATAATAATCACCCCTCCAGCAAGCACGTGACATTCGATAGGGTCATCCCCGTTTCGGTATCGCCATTCTTTTCGAATTTTAGCCTCGAAAAGAAAGGGAACCCACTTCTGAACAAAGTGATACCCGCGGGCCGGAAGTATTGTAACTGGGTCAGTTCACTTTAAGGTTAGCAACATTGTCTGGCTTGACGACCGCACAAAACTGTATGAATTATGTAAACTTTATGCTTGGCTGGTACTATACAAGACACCTTCTCAGTTACAGACAGATACATAGACAGGTAGATGGACCCAGATAGATAGATAGACTGTGTGTGGAGAAAGGTAGAGTCTCCCCTTCTCTCTCTCTATCTCTCTCTTTCTCTCACGGGATTTTGTTGGAAACTGCTGTTTGGTCTTGAAGTCTACCCCTTTAGTCGTCTAGCTGTTAGTAGTTGTTGGTAGCTGTTACCAACCAACCCTCATGTGTATTAGTCCTGGCTGAAAGTGTTTATTAGTCATGGTTGAAGGTATCCATTATTCCTGGCTGAGTGTCCATTAGTTCTGATCGAATGTGTCCTCAGACCTGACTGAAGGTGTCTGTTAGTGTTCAAATACTAGATCCAATGATTTAATTAATAACATTATAATATATATATATATATATATATATATAATCAGAGCGCGTTGGTATTATTTTTCTAAGAGGATCTCATCCTATTGTTTTGCTTTCGGTGGTAGGTGAGGGGGGGTAGTTTAAAGGGGGGGGGGTGTTAGAACTCGTAGTAGGGCGGGTTGGGGGGGTCATGGTGAGGTAATATTTTACTGAGTGACACCGAGTGATGAAGGGTCTTTGTTAAACGGAAATGTCCACTTTATTGTGGGGGGGATAGGGGGGGATGGGGGGGGGGGACAGTCAGACTGTATGAAGTACTCACAGGATCTACAACAGACATAGAGACATAGTCATACAAACAGACATACCACACATATACAACCGGACGGACAACCGCACATACATACAAGTCCACGGACACACACGCA
Organism: Paralvinella palmiformis; assembly: GCA_025642065.1. Taxonomy (NCBI): domain Eukaryota; kingdom Metazoa; phylum Annelida; class Polychaeta; order Terebellida; family Alvinellidae; genus Paralvinella; species Paralvinella palmiformis. Next base: position 446,206 of record JAODUP010000061.1, read on the forward strand.
CACACACACGCTGAGACCAGAACGGGTCAAACCGAACTGGGTGCCATTTCTTAGAAAAGTTATCTCCTCTAACTGACTAACCAGCACCTAGAGACCCCCCCCCCTCATCGTATATCCTCATAGTCTTACTACATTTATAGAACTGGCTACCTCATCATCTTATCTCAACCACCCAAAGAAAAAACCACAAAAGTATCGAAATGTTTTACAAGTCGCCGAGACTCTGGTATTTTCTTGGAAACGCCAGTTCAAAGGTCACGGACTAGTTGACATCGTCACTTCGTTTGGTGAGAAGTGTAAGATAGTTTCTAAAATGGATGTAACATCGAGCTTCAGATGTAAACATTATAAATCGTGTCAGTTATTTGTTTACAGGTTTTGTGGATTCGATTTCGTGTCATTTTAGAATTGTTTGAATAACATTTGCTCTTTATGAAGTGTTTAGACGACACAGCCCGTGAATAAGGCTGTGAGTCAGTCAATGAGTTGTGTAGGTGTGTGCGGTTGGATGGGTGGGTGTTTGAATGTTGGATGTGGGTGATTGGCTGGGTGGTAGTGAGGAAGTGGTTTGGGCGATAATTGGTTCCGTTTTTTTCTTCCGTTCTCCTCGTATTTAATTAGAAGTTTGACCGACGATTTCTGCGTGTCTTTGTCGTTGTGATGGTGAATAGAATTAATTATGGCTCGTTGTGTGTGTCAAATGGTTGATTAGGTCTATACACACTCGACTTATATATACTACAATTGTGTGTGTGTGTGTGTGTGTGTCACATATATTTATATTTGTAGAGTTAGCTTAGACCTGCTATCAAACAGGAAACGCGCCTGACAATAAAAGGCCCAAAATTTGGAAAACAGTTCACGGGTTCCTAACAGGTCTGAAACGTAAAACTTTATATATATATATATATATATATATATATATGTGTGTGTGTGTGTGTGTATATATATATATATATATATATATATATGTGTGTGTGTGTGTGTGTGTGTGAACTTAATTTTATTTCGGAATTTCATCCAAACCTTGGACTTGTTTTGTCGACGTGACGTATTATTTTCCAGTTCTCTGTTTAATTATATTTATTTAAGTATTTTGTTTGTCATTGTTCGTTATAATGGTGCGTAGTTGATGGTGTAGAATCAGCCCACTATCGGCTCTTGTATGTCGTAAAAGACGACTAGAGGAAGGTGGGTGGGTGGATGGTTGGGTGCATAAATATCCTTTTGTGACGACGTGTCTGTCATTAAGCCTCATTCACTGGCTAACTCACTCACTGATTGACTGACCCACCCACTCACTATCTCATTCACTAACTCACTTACTGACTTACTCGTTCACAAGTTTCTAACAGTAGCAACACGATGAGAACCCTGGTTCTCTAGTTAGTTGTTACGAAAAACATTACTAGCGGAGCTAAACGGTAGTTATTTTATTCTAAACAGCGGGGTGTTCTCTGATTTATTAAATTGATTACCTATTAAATAGTAAAATGGCTTCATATATCAGGGAAATAACAGATTTAGTTTTTTGAGGGGGGTCGAATCAGGGTGCTCTATAGAAATCTAGAGAATGCTGCTTGATCACGCATAAACATCAATTAGTGATATCCAGTTTCCAAATTATGTTGTGATCGATAATATTGAACTGTTGACATTAATATAAAAATATGATTAGTATGTTTATCATTTACTGATTGATTGAATCGTGTTCTGTTGTTGTTGTTGTTGTTGTTGTTCATGATGATGATTTAGAGTCAACTCAAATCTTTGTGAGGTTTCACTCTCTCTTGTCACACACACACACACGCGCGCGCGCGCACGCACACACACACATCATGAGCCAATTATATACTGAGACTAATGTAAACTACTTCAAACGGTAATTGTAGCTTTCACAGATTGATGGCTGTGTGTGTGTGTGTGTGTGTGTGCGCGTGTTGATCCCTGTGTGTGTGTGTGTGTGTGTGTTGAGGCGGTCCGTGTTTGTTCCAAATTACCGGTTGTTTGCTTCACAAAAAAATGTCCACAATTAACGGGGGGGGGGTGGGGAAGTACCCAACATTTGCGGCTATTTTTCCGTCGGAAGAGAGAGTTGGGTTGATTTGACGGGAAGCTTTGATGATGACTGGGTGTTTTGAGGAAGGGGGTCTCGTGTCATTAACACTGCCTCCTCCAAAGTGGGTGTTATATAGGAGGCTGTGAGTGTGTCACTGTATTTCTGTGTGTTTCTTATAGGGCACAGCCTCGACTTGATAACAATAATTGTTGTCATTGTGTCTAGTCTGTCACCTGTACTCTTCACGTCAGCTGAGTGTGTTAGCGAGTGATCTTAAAGAGAAATGTTTGATGGGATGGGTTTAGGTTTTTTTAATATTTGGGGCGGGGGTATTTACTGGCGTTAATGGCATAGAATTGACTAGCTGGTTTGTGTGTGTGTGTGTGTGTTGTTTGTTAATATATATATATATATATATAATGTGTAATTATATAAATATAATATATATATATATATATATATATATATTATGGTGCCGACTAGGGGCACGAAAATATAAAAATCAATAAAAACCTATACCTCTGCAACTGTACACACTAACAAACCTATACACACATAAACCTAGATATAGATTTTTTACGTACATCAGCCAATGCGTTGTTAATATGTCTGTAGGATTCATCAGTCTGTTGGCATCATGCCATCCACTTTTTATACGTGACAAGTATAAATGAATAAAGTTTCCAAGAAATTACTGACATCAGCAAATGATCTGTATATGTAAATGATCTTATGACAATGCAGAATGAGCTAACTGAAACCGTGCGTGTGTGTGCGCGCGCGTGTGCGTGTGTGTTAAAATTAATTACATAGTTTTTTATATATTTTTATTACAGTCAAGGCGTCGCCTGGCCGAGCCAAGTCCAAGTATGTCAAGTGGAAGTAGCGAATGACGCCAAATCAAATACATGGGAATGTGATCTTTTATATATATATATATATATATATATATATAATAGCGTACATGAAAATGACTGACAGGGATTTAACATCATCACATGAGATACTGCTCTATTAATGGCAGCACAACTAGCCGTCAGCCATTGATGTTTACATGTTTGTTTATTTATTGCCATGACGTGTTTCAGACAGTAAACAATTTGATGTTTTATGTTCTGTGCCATATACATGTTTGTTCTGAAGCGTTTACTATATATATATATATATATATATATATATATATATAATGTTCGTCTGTATAGCTGATAATCATCTTTCGTTGGAATGTTAAACCTTGATGGTATATAGGTCGTCAAAATGACCTAATAAGACTATTTACTGACCTGATTTTGTTGGTCGTGTGACGTTTTCGCTGGAGAACAGACCAGTCGCATTTGAAAGGATTTAATGGTTAGGCGCCGTTCATATTCGGCTCCGCGCGCTTGTGTGTGTGTGTGTGTGCGTGCGTACGCGTGTGCGTTCTTATCATGAATCATTACGTAATTAAATGATATAGTATGCCAATTCTTGTCATGCGCCCCATATATATATATATATATATATATATATATAACATAATAAAAAGGTAACACACACAGAACCCATAATTTAATATTATATGTATCACTTTAGAATTTTCTGTTATTTCTATCAATCTAATTTGATTGATCACTCTCGACTCTGTGTCTCCTGTCAGTTGGCATTATCTTATCTGATGTTATCTTTATGATCTGTTAAAATCAACTGATAACTTGTCACCATCTGTTAGTTTTTTTGGGGGGGGGGTTTTGTTTTTAGCTCCGAGCTACTATACGTTTGCTAATATGATTTCAATTCTTTTTAATTCGGTTTCGGGCAGTAATTAGCTGTTATCTCGCTGTTATCTGTCAACACTCACCGGGGTGACGACGGGTATGCGCATTTCGCTGCCGGCACAAATCTTCGTAAATCTCTTACAATGTTCAGTTTATGAACTACGTTCGAAGACACTAACAGATATCACTCGGTGGTCGACCAGCTTCGGATTAAGACCCCCCGCTTCGGTTTGACCCATCTGGTAGCGGTGGCTAGTCACAGATCTATAGTAGCCGGGTTCAAACCCCGACTATACCACGTCAGAAGGCGTTTCGTTCCCTTTAGAAGCCTATCGGCAAAAATTAACATTTCACCGTTACCATCGCGTTTATAGCGGCGTTTTATATATACTGAAGAGAGTTTTGAAATAAATAGCGACAACTTGGTTCAGATATTAGTAACCGAGAGATAATGACCGAAGCCCACCTTCCTATGACCCGTTGTCCAATCAGGAGACAGCTGATGTGGACAGCGATTAGTGCCACGATCACATCTGTAGCAATAGTCGTGCCATTTTGTTGTTCCTATCAGATACTGACCGACTGATTAATGGCTGCCGAAGAAATAAAGGTAGTATCACCTTGAAAAACGGGAACACGAATGGCCAGATTCAGATCAATGTTATTTACATTTCTGATTGAAATCGCCTAATATTTGTGCTCCTTTGATACCGAGGTCTCATCTGAAATCTGTCCATCATCACGGCCACTGATACGATAAGATAGAGATGATACCATATGTCTCTCTGTGCCTTCGGGAGTATTTGATAGACTTTGACACCGAGCAACGCTCCTGACCCGATATCTTCCGTGTATATCTCTCGAGTATCGGTATGTTTTATGCTCGAAGGTGTGTAATATGTCGGTATAATTGTACGTTGGAACGCTAATGACTCGGCTGTTTGGTGAAAGCTGATTCGAGTTGTATCCGCTAAATGGCGCCACAGTCGGAGTTCGTCGTTCCGGTCACGTGGTATCGACGCCGGGGTAGATTTGTTAACGTTATGAAGGAGTTGATCCGGACTCGTACCGAATGGCAGACGTCGTAGAATGAACTGATACGATAATGAATTGGTGAGAAGGTAAAAGGGAAAGTAAACACCGATGAAACGGCATAGAAAGTATCGATAATTTATGGTCTTTGGCCCAAAATATTATTGATTTAATTAAATTTGTGTTTACTGTTTTGATTAATAAACGTGAAAGGTCCCCGATTTGAAAACAAAACGGAACATTTCCCTTCATGCTTTATAAGGCGTAATATAAAAGATTGAAAAAAAGCGACAACTTGGTTGAAAGTAAAAGATAATGACGAAGCCCCTTCCTATGACCCGTTGTCCAATCAGGAGACAGCTGATGTGGACAGCGATTAGTGCCACGATCACATCTGTAGCAATAGTCGTGCCATTTTGTTGTTCCTATCAGATACTGACCGACTGATTAATGGCTGCCGAAGAAATAAAGGTAGTATCACCTTGAAAAACGGGAACACGAATGGCCAGATTCAGATCAATGTTATTTACATTTCTGATTGAAATCGCCTAATATTTGTGCTCCTTTGATACCGAGGTCTCATCTGAAATCTGTCCATCATCACGGCCACTGATACGATAAGATAGAGATGATACCATATGTCTCTCTGTGCCTTCGGGAGTATTTGATAGACTTTGACACCGAGCAACGCTCCTGACCCGATATCTTCCGTGTATATCTCTCGAGTATCGGTATGTTTTATGCTCGAAGGTGTGTAATATGTCGGTATAATTGTACGTTGGAACGCTAATGACTCGGCTGTTTGGTGAAAGCTGATTCGAGTTGTATCCGCTAAATGGCGCCACAGTCGGAGTTCGTCGTTCCGGTCACGTGGTATCGACGCCGGGGTAGATTTGTTAACGTTATGAAGGAGTTGAGTACAGTCATAACTCGAATTATGTTTTTAATGAACTAATCACATTATATCTCGGTGGGGGGGGGTAGCTATTTCCATTTTTTTTCATTCATTTAATTATCTTACACCTGTTAGTATTTTCACTTTCGTCGTAATTAATTCGTTACGATGAGCCAGTACCGATGTCTTATTATCATCAGCTGAGGAAGATCAAAAGACGATCACAGCGTGTTGACGATAGGATGGGTCACGTGCCGCCATCCGTCCCTTATTGGGACAGTACTGTTGACGTCACAGTCGGGGGTGGGGGGGGGATGGATGTGTTATTGTACTACTGTCTTTATCGACAGCTGTCTACCGACTGTATACCTACAGAGAGGTAGACACCGTTAACGAGTAGGGTAACATTTGTGGCGGTAATTACCCCCGAGATGGGTGCCGTCGTTTGGGGAGACTGCCCCCGAACAGCAAAGAATGTCTGCCTCCTTATCTGGTTTGCTTCCCTGCTAATTTTCGCCACAGTTTGTAAAGCTCGTGAAATCTGTTCGCTCGAACACGCGATGACAGTTCTCTCTGTAGGCGCTTGGCCCGTGTCACAATGGCGCCGGAAGAGGGAGCCACCATTGAGCGGTCACGATTATAAATTACTTCGTCGAGTCGCTGAACGAACTTGTCGCCGTCTGTGCTGATAAATGTTTTAATAATCGGTTTAATCAAGTGTGTATATTAAACGAGATACTTGTTAGCGCATAACAGAAGGCCTTCGTGGGGATGTCGGCTTGTGAAGGTTCCCGGAGTTTTGGAGTGGACTCGTGAGGGGGGAGTGTGACAGGTCTGTGGCTCATCAGGGAGTACCTGGTTTTGATTTTAATTAATTTCTACACAATCGTCCATCAGCACGTTACCGATGTGTTGTTATTGTGTTAGTTAATTACTGTGCGTTAATTCATCACATTTTATATACCTGTGTGAAGACTGTGCCGTGTGATGATCGCGTTTTAAGAGATCGGCTACAATCGTCAGTATTTTTGCAATCATCATCATCATCATCCGTATCTTGTGTTGGAGTGGTTAATGATGCTCGAATGCCTTTTAGCAAATTATAGGTAACGTCCATTTTATGAGCGTTTAATATCGACGTCTTTGAAGACGTTCCCTAAGATGGAGGCCATAAATTGAGACTAATTTCTGGACTTCTAAGAACTGTTCATAATTATGCGCCTCTTAACTAAAATGGAACTTAAAATAGTGAGTGAATGTTTGTCGATTAAGCGTTTTATTATTATCAGGTATCAAATTCAGGTTGTCTTGGAACCTGATTAAAACGCTTTGTATTCAACTCTCTGTCTGGAGGTTAAGTTCCAATGTATGCAATGCAAGCAATGCAACTTTTGTTTAGCAACATTTATTGTCACAGATGAATCATGTGGGGACACACACCAATTTGATGATTATGTGACTAGATACAGATAGCAGTATTTCATTTTACCGCAATTAAATCCATTATTGTTTGATGTGTGGGCATGCCAGCATTTTGATGTGTGTGTGTGTGTGTGTGTGTTTCCCACATTAATTGGTTATTCTTAAATAAACGTATTACATGTAGGTTTTGTTGTTTACTTTAAAATGAAAGCTATCAATAGTTTGCTGCCATATTATTAATAAAATGTCAGTCTATAACCTCAACAATAACAACAACAACTCCCCCCCCCCAACAACAACAAACTAACAACAGTAAACAAAAAATAATTCAGTCATAACTTGCCAAGGATCAGAAAAAATTCACTTCTTGCTCTTTTATAATAAATTCTACCAAATATTTATCTTATTCCTCCGAAGCCGATACGAATAGTTGAGATATTTCCACTTTGGTGTCTATTTTCTGTTCAGACGGCTAATAATTTATGCATTAGTTGTTAAACATTTATTACGCGTATTACTCTGACACAAAAGATTCAGTGAACCTGAAAGTCATTGATAACTGTTCTATGAACATTTATCAATATCAAGATTAATCGTTATCACTTCCTGTAAGTTATGATATTTACAATTTTCACCTGCACGATATCAGATAAGGTAGTTACTGATTGTTGTGCTAAAGATTTCAATCACAACAATCATGATTAAACAGCCTTTATTTTATAACATGCATGCACGCACGCACAAACTATATATATATACATATATGGCAAACACAAGTGCATATCCAGGCAGGAAAAATCTGATGCCTCGTAGTCACCTTTGTCAACTAAATATGACAGAACTCCATTCAAATATAGGTCAGGATTTGAACTTTGAACCACACTGGACTAATTAATGTCACAATGATTTGCACGTGACCAAATATTTCCATAGATTACTAAAACAGAAATGGCGACATGTTTCGGTAATTAAAGAACTGCTTCGAGTTTTAAAAAAAAACTCGTATTCAGGTATTGCTTTATCGTTTTGAGCGCGCGCAGGCACGCACGCACGCACACACACAGAGTTTGATCACCAACAATCCGTAGAAATATTTATTGTCAATACGCAGAAATACATTAAAGCATAAAGCAAGATGCGCGCAGTCAGAGACATATGGAAGATAATCTAACTTACAGCAAAATATACAACTTGTGTACATAACATAGTGAGTCATAAACTACAGAATCTCGTCCACACACACACACACACACACACACACACACACACGGTCATAAACACAATGATACTACCAAAAATAAAATAATTAAAACATCGACTTAAGATCACTGGAAATTTGCGGAAGTGGTGTTATGAGAAAATGCAGCCCTCTTCCTACTCTGACAGCAAAATAAAATAAACTCAAAAATATCTAGCATGGAATGATTCTGTAAAACAAGAAAAAAAACTACTAAAATTCTAACAGTTCGAGGAGAATGCAAACACATCCTAACATCTGCCACACCACGTCCGTTTGCATAGAAAAATGTCGTATCCTTCTTAGCACAATTCATGCAGTAACAAAACTAAGTAACAGGCTATAATATTTAGAACACAATCTCCCAACATTCCACGGTTTAACATTTCATACGAGACAACCTTACAGTTAAGGCAAGTACAAAATGTACGGTAACAATTCTAGCGAAGACCACCAGGAATTGATTAACAATGTTTATTTGCATTTTATAGCAATTTTACGCCACGTAACAGCGCTCACGTATGCAGCAACGGCGTGCTAATGGTCACCAAGTGATATGTGATTTAACACAGACACACACAGAGGCATTCCTACAGGACGTATAGGGAGAACAAATGCAAGGAAGTGAAAGACTTCATTCTCCCCAGACTGTCCACTTTTGTAAATTATGTTAAAACAAACACCTCATAACCTCAGTAACACAAAGCCAACTTGATACAGACATTCGATTATTTGAATATTTATATTAGCATCATCATGAATTTAATTCAATAAAGTCATCTCCAAGTCATAAAGAAAACATTAATTTTAGAAGACACTAGATCATTCAGTTTATCAGTTATATCACTCATCTTCCCTAAGTATTACATCAGTTCCAGCTACTTCCCTATTTTTTGTACCAGCTACTTCCCTATTTTCGACCTTTTCCACATTTTATGTCAGCAATGTTTTTTTGTAAAAACACACACATATGCCAGTTCAACCGCAGAATTATTTTAGTTTAGCGAAATATCAGAGTGAGTAGTTTATTTAGACTGGTCACTTGGTCACGCCCGAAACATATAGCTGACTCATCAGGGAAACATCCCACAAACATAGATAAGTTGGCTCTACTCGAACCATGACCTGGAGAGTTATAGTCCAGTACAGTAACCACTGCACCATAGCAAGGTATTAGAGCAATAAGAGAAAATCGGTTTAAAATTATTGTAATGATGAGAGATGAAGATGATGATTGATGCTTTACGGCCATTTTTGTAATGACGATGATTGATGTTTTACAGCCACTATTGTAATGATGACATCCAGTTAATCGAAAACTCTGATGACGATGTCAACTATTTTATATCCTTGATGTTGACAATAAGGATGAGACTTCCTTGTGTAGGTCATGTGACTGCTGTCTTTGGTTCATCAATGACCCGCGTGTCGTTTTTTATTCTTTTGTTTATGATGAGTCAAAAATTGGTGAAACAATGGGATTATTATTTTACTTCACGAATCCATGCTTTATTGACACCTGCCTCGCATTAGCAAATTATCATTATAAGATTGGATGATGATGATGATGATGATGATTGGTGTTTTCTTTAAAAGATTGGAGAAAATATTGTGAACAATATTAAAACTGCAGTAAGTAAAAGTCTCGCCATTTCAATAATGTCAGCCAAAACATACTGGAATATTGCTTTACTTTGGGTGAGGAATTGTTGCAGGTAAATAACTTCATTATATCACCAACATTAACTGAAAACATCTCTAAAACATAGCTCATTATGTCAAATTATCATCATCATCAACATATTGTGACATAATACGGTTACTATCATGACATGGAATGTTTGTTTATATATCATGAGGCGTTGCCAGGCTGCTCGGACAAATATAACTCGGCTTAGCGCACACGCACACACACACACACACACGCGCGCGCATGCATGCACACTGACAGTTAGATGCAATTTCAGTATCACTGATGTGGTTTAAGCTTGTTCCCAGTGTCATATATTATTATTAGTGCAGTTATTTTCCAACTTTTCCTATGAACACATCACACTATGTACACAACAAAAAGTGTAAGAGATACCACCACATCACGCGTATCACACACAAACACGAGCTGCATAAGTCACTCAATATCACTGACCAAACAGATCATGGTCACATAACACAGATATGTACAGCAACAAGCCGCTGCGACTACGCAACTTCACACAGATCACGCACCATAAGGCAATGCCATGGCAATCAAACGACGCATCGATGACAACTGGAAACTAACTCCTAGAATACTGCACTGTTTCCATGGTTATAGTAAGATGGCAGGTATCAGAAGGTATCAGAAGGATGATGCTGCTCTACGGCACATGATGAACCTATTGTTAACGTGGTAACTCAGTCCAGCTGTGACAAAAGCAGCTGCAACTCTCGCACCTGTGGACCAGCTGGTTTCTTCTGTTCAAGTATTGACCGGATGTTCATAAGAGATTTGTAGCACTGCTTGCATTTGTTATATCTAAAAATCAAAATACACTCACAGCATTAGATTATATTAGCAAACATAAAATCTATCATATACCAAGATCAATATTTTAGTATATATATATATATATATATATATATATATATATTTAAACAGATCAGGCTTTTAGTCAATCAGTCAAAGCAATTAAAGAATATGATAAAAAATAAATCTCATTTCAAGGTAAACCACATACAAGATATTTATGAAAAGATGTTGAATGGCACCTTCAAAATTTGTTTTTTTAAATCTTCAAAGTTTATTAATAACACGAGTAAGGGACAAAGTCATATCGGCTGAACAGAGATTTTATAACATGTGTTTCTCAGTTGTACCTTTCCTCCCTGGAGAGGTCCACACCAATTGATGGTGGAGCAGTCAGTGTAGCTTTGATGAGCGAACCAAAGTTTCGCAGGATAACCTTGATGGCGGAACAACTTGTTTCTACATAACTGGAAAGAGAACGAAAAACAAAACAAAATAAATAAAAAATAGAGGTGTGAATCAAACCAGGCAGTGTGTGCACGCGTGCCTATTTTGTGTTGCACTTCAACGACAACAAATTTAAAAATGCTTTCTTGATTCTGAGAGATTATTATAAACCTTGGCTCTTCCTCTAAAACTTGTTTTTGGAAGTCTTATTTTAAGAAAAGGCATCATGAAGATAATAAACTAATACAAATCTAAAATTTTAAATAATAATAATAATGCCTTAACGTAGTGTCCACACTAATTCAACATCATTTGCGTTGTGTCTATAGGAGATATCAGGTCATTTACATATACAAAAATGCTAAGATTTACTGAAAATAATAGACACATTCTGTGAGAGTGCTCACACAAATAATGATGATAACATTTTATTTTTGCTAATGACTAGAATTTGTTCATTCAGAGAGGATACATTGTAATTAATCTCTACTAACAATAGGATTATGTTATTATTATATTAGGTTATGATTCTACATCAGAAGTCTGGAATAGAGGCTGATGAGAGTTTGAGAAATGCTGGTGTTTTATGGTCAATTTTTGGTGAAAGGCCATAAAAGGTAATGAGGCAAAGTGATGGATGAAACAACCTTCAGACATCGCCAGGTGCTGGAGGTAAGGTACAAGGGGTATTTAGCCTCAGCGCTGGTCACACCCAGGAGATATGACTACAAGACAGTTCTCTGGAGAAACATCACACAAATACGGCTGTGAGTTGAATTTGAACCCACCACGCGAGAGATCTGTTACCAGTTATGCAATAAAGATGCCCTCTTGATGTAGTGGGGGGGGGGGGGGCTTCAAATCACTCACCTGTATGTAGGAAATCTGGCAGAAGTAAATGATAACATACAAGGAAAAGTTATTCGGTAACGACAAATTCCCATCACACAATGACGCAATATCATAAGTCTCACTCAAACAATATTGACCAATTATAAAGTAAGTCGGAACAAAAACCATGGTCTAGCCAGAGACTGCACAAAGAACACCTTAGAGCAGTTAACGCCGACTGACCAATGAATGAATGAGCTCAGCACTAAATCAGCTTAGCATTGGTCAGTAAGCCGAATGGGTCAGCCAATAGGAAGTCGTAGTTGATCCCATCACACAATGACACGACATCATAAGTCTCACTCAAACATTATTTACCAATTATCACTAACTAGTCTAGGACAGGTTATGACGATAAGTGCTGACCATGACGACGACGATGGTCGTGGTGGTGGGGGGGGGGGGCGTGATAACGAAGACAAGATGACAAACAGCTAAAAACCAATCAGAAAGTTTGCTTGACGTCAGCCCAGGCACCAACGAAGCTACTTGTTAACGGGACGCTGTCACTTAAGCTTAGATGTTTCAAGGACAATGTTTAGTTGAGGGATATCAACTTGTATAATGTAAAAAAAAACAGTAAAAAAAGACAGTTTTGTAAACTGATGTAAAACGGTGACCAGGGTTTGTAGGTGTGCGATACCAGCGTTGTTGTTGTTGTTGTTGTTTTCATTTGTTGCTGCTGTGTGACAACAAAACATTGCCAACATTAGAGTTGAGATTTTCGCAACAAAGACAAAAGACTAATAATGAGACTAGTTAAGAGAAGGAGTGATGATTATACAGCGGTGTGAGTGCGCCCAAGCACACGCGCGCTTGTTCGGACGCGCGTGAACTAACTGCTCTTGGTATCTGTTGCTTTTCTATATAGATCTAGAGGGGGAGGTGGTGGGGGCCTTGAAATTAAATATTTCAGGATGTCATCTCAGTGTAGATTCAGATAATAGATAGTCTAATTAAAATATTTAATATATAGTTATAAATTAATAGTAATATATAATATAATGTTTATAATTAAAGAAAAATAAGATCATGTTTTAATGAAGTTCTATGATAAAGGTGTCATCATTTATCTATATAGCCTATATGGAGAGGGTTTTTAGAATATTTGACACTTTTCTGTGTTTTATATATATATATATATATATATATATATATATACAGAGAGAGAGAGAGAGAGAGAGAGATTATTTGTACATTATCTCAGTGTTTGACAACTATCAGGTATTTATATTATGTCACCAGTAACAGGCACCTTTGTTTATAAATGTGCATACAGTAGATAAAATTATTTAAATAATCATTATTATGGATAAAATACCATAATTAATAATGCTGGTTGAACTTCACTATCAAATAAAACACATTTCTCGTGGTGTACCAGGGTAACACGTTTTTGGTGAACCATTAGCTAGTTTAATGTCAATCTTAATTAATGTATTGAATATGGAATAAAAATTACTGCCACAACCATATGTCTAAACGAAACATCTGTCTAAGAAGCTATTAAAAACAATCCCACACTTCATTAGCCCCTGCCACAAAAGGCCACCTGCGTTTATATAACAGCCAATATGTTGCTTCTTAATGACAGTATTATTCCTTCAAGGAGCATATCAGTTTCCATTTGATATAAAACACTTCTATATTACATACTAATATCGTACAGGAAATAACTCAAACTTTATCTCATACACATCTTGAAATATCTTTATCTGAGGAAGAATGTCCAATTCATTTCATCTGCCTCTAATTTAAACACTTTTACATAACAGTTTTTATATAATGCTAAACTACACCAGAAATACCCCACCAACGCCTGGATCATTTGATAAGGACAAATTTAGACACAAATCTATTTAGTTCAATCAGGAATTAGAAACAAAGCACTCGGTGAACCTTTCTGGGTGTATGAGTGAAATGTGTGTCAGTGAAATGAAACGGCGGTTATTAACACATGAAGATAACTAAATCTGGTAATATCAGAGATAATCACATCCCACATACTTTTAATATTGTAAATGGTGAAAAAGGACAAAATATATAAACTAAATGATAAACTTCATGTTACGGTGGCATTCATCATCGGAGCTTAATCGTATTAATAGAGAATGATCTAAGATAAATCTCCGTGATATCAGATTGTGACTGTATCGAGGTCAACAACGCATAACGCTATCATCACGTTCTAACTAGTGACTTGATAATCAAACAATTACTGATCATAAACAGAGCATTTAGCATCACTTTATCAAGAATAAACTTCATTAGTGAAGTATAACATTCCTTCGGGTTGATTATCCTCATTAGGAAAGTCATATCTGAAGAATGAATAAATCTGTACAAGTATACAGCTAATAATCACAATAAGTGTAGTAATAATAATAATACATATAATGAGTATTTTAAGCACTTTATATCATTAATTGCAGATCAATCACATTAAATGTTTATTTCATATCAAAACAAAGTTCTGAATTTAAACAAACAAATGCCCAGATGTTGCTTATAATTGTTTAACAACATATAAATTGTCTTATGTCAACTGTAAGACGATCTGGGATCAATACAACCCAAACTATATTATTGATTTCTTGATGTTATCTTAATGACTATTTTAGGCAGCAATATTTTAAGACAGAAAACGAACATCTTTGTCAGTTTCTTATTAATTCTATTGGCTAGCTGACTGGTTTGTTTAGGCGAAATATCTCCTCAATACAGTTTTTATGCAAAAAAAATGCAAACCCATTCAAACCCATAAACTTGTGTTTGGTGCTAACAAGAGTTCCCTATTAAATCTACTGGTTATTTAGGTATAACTATTTTAGCAACAAAACTCATACTTTCACACATTAAATACACCATAAACTTACTGTAATAACTAATATTGTTGATCAATGTTTATTTTTCATTATTCTCCAGTTTGGTGCATTTTGTGCATAAAAAAACGTTCACTAAATAATAGTTTATATACAAATACAATCTGATGTAGAAATTAATTTAACTTGGACGTATTTCAAAATATTCTTCTGAAGTAAAACTAATAACAACAAAAAATAACCTCTTTTTTATATCAGAAAGTGAACCTAAAGCTTAAGTGATGTAGAAATTATGTCAAGTGAAGTAGCTACAAATTGTAGAATAGGTTGACCAGAGAAATCAGAAGAACATCATCCTTTAAAAGGCTTACATCGATTCTGAAAACTGCTTAAAGTTCCTTTAATCAGGAAATAACATCAATCAGTCTAATTTGGTATTGGGTTTAATATACGACTTATAGGGATATCAATGTTAATTGACTTTGAATGTCTCCTGTTAGCAAGGGCACTTTAATAAACCTACACTATTATTAATTCTACATTACTTAATGTAATTTTTAACAACTTTTTTCTATGTTAATACAGATATCTAGGATAGACCAGCCACGACTAATGCTTTTATCAAGCAATAATTTTATGAAACGAAAACTAATAAAAGTTAACAAATTACTACTAAATCTTTAAGTTTAAAATAAACATGATGGAATGAAATATAATTTATTTCAGAATACTGAAAACTAGTAGTTCAACTAATTACGTTTTCAAATAGACCTGACTATCTACCACAATGCCATCTACATTTATATTCAATAAGCAAACTGTCGAATTTGGCATACATAATTAAACTTAAGCACATTCTAATATATTTATATAAACACTGAATATGGATAGAAAAAACACCGAAATAATCTAAAGTAGGGATAAAATCAACATTGCTACCAAAATTAGCTTCTACCATCGGCTTCAATTATGTGCATAGATCTGAAGAAATGAACCGAAACTATAGCTACTTATTACACAAACAAACAAAATATATAAAATTATCTTTGTTGTTTAATGTGGACAGACAAGGTCCAAACAAACCGTGATTATTAAGACCACGGTACTAATTTGAAACAAATAAAAAACGACACCTTTTTCATCTGCTTAATGTTAGTCATAAACATTGAATTGCTTACAACGAACACTTAGTTTAAATATAAATTAGTCGAAACAATGTAATATTAACAGTACTTACTTGTCATATTTACTAGTAAGTAGATCACCTAACTGGGGTAATACTATTGTGGACAGATCTAAGCTCCATAAGCCACTGAAACAGAAATAAGATTAAAATTAACAATGTGTGCGCGCTAATTATGTCTATATCGTGTACTTATATCATTAAATAAATATCATGTGCTTCGTAAATCAAGCTCAGCTTTAGTACTTTTACAGAGTAACAAACTCCGCATAACGTCACCAACCATTACCAGAGTTCTCCAGATATCATAACGCACTAACATTTATTTTAACGCAAATCATAACGTACAATTTGAATGCTGATAACAAATTAACTGAACGTACGATTTTTGATTGAGAACGTTCACCAGGTCGACGATGACTGGCAGGTCATTCATACTAAGTGCCGAATCTAAGGCAGTCTGAAATTATAAAACAAATTAAAACTGTTTGTTAATTACACATAATCACATTTGCTTAAAACCGGTGCACATTATCATAATAGTATTATTTAGTATGTAATAGTGTTAATAATTATGGTGCTCCTTTGACACACCGTGAGTGAAGAGTAAGGAGTCAAAGGTATGAGCACATAAAGCTAACTTAAAGACCACTTCCTTTAATTGCCTCTTGGGATATAGAGGAGGCCACAATGGGACAATTCTAATCCAGAATGAAACAGGAAATAAGTGCTACTGTACCAGATAAAATGTATTCAGAACAGGAGAGAACAAAGCAAAAGCTACATCTGACCAATAGAAACAGAGGCACCAAACCAAATATACTCAAACGTTTGTCAACTGTTTCTCAAACAGTGAAAAATATCTGTTTGTGTGTGTTTAAAAAAAGCTAAAATGAGCAACTGAGAGCTCTCAAATTATTTGAAAATTTATGATCTATGCATTCACAAGTCGTCCACGAGAAAAGAATAACAAATAACAAACATAAAATTCAATCATTTAAATAATCATCTGGTATATCAAAGCATTAACTGTTTACTGCTGGACTTCTCACTGTTACATATGATATATGACCAACTTCAAATTTAAAAATAACTTCCAGTATGACACCTGTCTACATAGTGATGAACATCTGGTTTATATATATATATATATATATATATGTGTGTGTGTGTGTGTGTGTGTGTATATATTTATAGAGGCTTTTGTTCAGATGTAATGGTAGAAGGATAAAATACATAAAACTGGAACCAATGTCAATGCACTTCGGTAAATGTTCCTGAACAAATATCTCACGAACCAAATATACCATAATCACTATTAAAAAGGTTTTCTGATTCAACTTCGGTAACTGCGGTCCACAGCAGTACAAAATGTTAAATGTGCACAGGGTATGCTAAATGGGTCAAGCAACCTAAAAGACAATGAACAACGCGAAGCGAAAGATGAGACACCCTTCAGAAATAATAATATCCAGGTCTGGATTTGTACCCCGGTGTTAGTTGTTGGTTACCAGGTGCGCTTCCATCACGCCACGGAAATTCCCATCACAGCTTGGAGTTTGCTGCAGTACATATATCTAGGTGCAACACCCTGGATGTATTGAATGTAACAGTACTAATAAGGGCACAGCCTCTACTTCTGATATGATTGCCAATTCCACATGATCCACACGTAGAACACTTCATAGTTGGACCTGTGACCTAATGTCAGTCAATCCAAGTGCACGATCGAAAAATATCTCATCACTGGATGGTTAATATTGTTGGAAGTTCAATAATATTTTATTCTCATCCAACATCCTCCATACTTCTCCATAATTCTTGTGTAAGAGCCGCTTTAAACTGTATAACATAACAGTCTGAGATGACAGTTTTGTTCATCAAGTGAATCAGTATCATCAAAGCGGACTAAAAATGATGTGCAAATAACAGAATCCACACAATAAATTCTATCAAAGTCTACATTACATTGAACATATTGCATATGACGGAACCAATTAACTATGTACATTAGCTGTCTGTACGTTATGATCAATAAATGGGTTCTGAAGAAAGGCTAACAATACTTCACATGAGGACATCATTATCTTATAACCTATAATTAATACAACACATAAATATCGTTACCTTGGTATTACCACTCGTCCACAAAGCCCTCACTATCTGTAAGTTCTTGTGTCGGCTATTCAGAACCTTATTCATATAATCACCGCCTTTGATTACTGATGATAACGTCTCCTGTTCTGATATATTAGCTGGTGTAGGTTGATGGCTGATTGATGGTTGATGCTGCTTCTGTTAAAAAAATAGACATTACAGCATCAGTCAAGCTGTGTTGTTCAGCCTCGGCGCTAGTTACACTTGGTGCCATGGTTACATCTGGGATACATGGCTGAGGGGCAACGACCTAGATAAACAAATCCCACAAACACAGGCATCAGTCGGATTGGAACCCACAACCAGAAGGTTTGCAGCACAACACTCTAGTCACTGCACTATCAGAATGCCCCACATTATAGCATGAAATATAGTTATATCAGGGTGTTGTAATATAAGGGTGTTGTTATATCAGGTTGTTGTTACATCAGGTTGTTGTTATATCAGGGTGTTGTTATATCAGGGTGTTATTATATCAGGTTGTTGTTACATCATCATGGTGTTATATCATCGTATTGTTATATCAGGTGTCTTTAATTCCTCACTCTAGTTGTTTCTCCAATAGGAGTATTAACTTTTTGTAATCAAATTATTTTATGATAACCAACATCTTTTTTTATTGACTGATTTTAGTTACAGTAGTCACAGTTTTCACCAAATAATTTATTTAATAACAAATGGTGATTGTGATTGAGTGATATTAAGTACTTTACTTTATATAAGTCAGTCATTATTTATAGCACATGGTTATTAATAAGAGATGGGGATTTTGTAAAATTGTCTTTGTTTTGTGTGTCATAATAACAAATAAAGAAAAAATATAATTAAATCATAATTTATGTTAGTGTATGTGTGTGTGTGTGCATGCACTCATGCACACACATATATAAGCAAATCAACCAATGATCGCATCAGATATCAGTGGTTAGTAGGTGAGCATGGGGTCAGGTAAGGTCATGAGGATGGCTAAATAATTAATTATGGGTGGAAATGGCTACATGATCCTTGTGCTAGTTACCATCAGAGCACATCACTTTGTTTCTTCCCTTCATCAAATCTAACAATTGAGGAAGCTGTAGTTGCTGTACTCCAGTACTCTGGATCATTTCATGTCTCCGGTATCAGGCAGTTCATGAATATCAGTGTAAAATTCTGGTTCACTTAATAAATATTACACATTTACGTAATAATATCTGAGTGTGAACTGTTATTTTAAGTGTAATAGTTAACTGGACACACACACACACACAGACACACTTACAGGAAGGAAGTCGTCCATATTTAAGTTAACAGGTTGTTGTCTATCAGATGGTATTAGTGGTGTCGGTTCATTATGTCTAACATTATTACTGGCTGCTGATGACACTCGAGTTGATGCTGGTATCACTGGCTTAGCTGTGGTTGGAGCTTTCTGACTGGTTGATGATGTGGTTGGTCGTGTAGTGGATGGCCGAGTGGCAGGCTGTATGACAGGTGCTGCTGTGACGGGCTGGTCAGCGGGAGCCGTGACGTGTACTGGAGATGGTACACTGGGCGCCACGCTGGCAGGTTTCGGTTGTGAGACAGGTATGACGGCGGGAGCTGTCAGCAAAAGTGGAGAAATTATGATATTTAAACAAAAACATATAATCAATCACCACCAATAATCGACAATTATAATAGTTTCTAATTAATCATCGCACGGTTATGGTAATCTTTTTACAATTTCTACCATCAACAACTTCTAATTGTAAATAAGAAAAGCCTTTTACTAGATACTATTAAGCAACAACAAAATAATTATTGCACACATGCACACACACACACACACCCATTCTCTCATCACAGTAATTATTCATGCTAATATAACCAGTACATATAAAGCCACCAAAGCCAGCTAGTGCTCTACAACAAAGACATGTATGTGAATTATGATTTCTTCCACAGACAATCTAGATGTTAGGAGTTATGTGATCCAATGTCGATTTATTTTAGATAAAAATAGATTCGTGCAATTTATATTCCTCATGAGCTATTTCATTTGCCATCAGATTTGCTCATTACTACCAGTGTGTAGTTTATTCAAATTCCCAGGAGAGGAAATATGTGGAATTTTGTTTTTTTTAAACAAATGTGATTCCACTTTCGTTACAATGAAGGTGATCTGACAGTGTGGCAGACAGTACTTAGATGATCGAACGCGGAGTTCACACACAGGTGATGCCACAGTTGATGTACATCCCGAGTAGCACTGATCAATGATGACCATTGTAGGAGTGAGATAACTGTGTATTTAAATGTTTACATAGAATTTAGTGACTGAGTGACTGATTTGTTTAATATACAGTTAATGAGTGTCTACCATAGAGGACATTCCACTAACAGAGCTAACTTTAGATGTGAGAAGTACAGTACTCCAACATTAATGCTCTCAGAGTGCAGAACAACATTAGTACACAAGAGATTGTGTGTTATCCATGATTCTTCTACTATAATTATCCATCGATCTATGTATCTATTATTACGGCATTTATGAGACAGGTTTCCTTTTTGAATATGAATCATCTGGTTTCTAACTTTTCTAATGCCAAATTATGAAGTAATCTACACAAGAATAGGTGTCAAACAAACATGCTGATGATATTCTTGATTTATTGATCTGGATTCAAATCTAGTTTATGGGGTACTTTTAAGAGCTTCTAGTCTGTATCATACCAGAAATGCTTCCAAAACCAAATCAGAAAATCTTTTATCAGTGAAAGGTTTTATAAAAGTTACAATATAAAAGTTTTAGCTAACCGTCTACAAAAAGTTAGATCTCTGTCTACCAAACTTCACATCTAAATAACCTAAAATCTCAGATCCTAGTCACAGTAAGACGACAGTCTAGATCTTGTAATAACACAGGAAGTAATGTCTAATGAGGCAAGTGAGTTCAGACAGTCAAGGGACAGATACTCACAAAGGTAGTGTACAAATAGGTCAAAATCATATAGGTTTATTATCGGTTAAAAATAAACACTGATTATAAGACATCATCGTAAGAATGACTCTTATATTGTGTTAAGCAGGCAGTGTGCAGTGGTTCAGGTGGGTGCGCATGTGTTTGTGTGTTATCACTGCCAGTACATTTTGTGCAGACGTACCGTCCTCCACCGGGGCAGGGAAGGGCTCCACATTCCTGGGAGGCGAGTGATCTGTATGGAGCAAGCATGGGAAGATGCACGCGTTGATTATTAAACAATAACGAACATAACTATGGCAGTAACTGAACAAAAAAAAACATCTTCACACACTGCACTACATTAACACATACAAACAACGGGCCATTCACCGAACTGAGGCTCAAATCAAAGAGAAATACGGTTTTAATAAAATTATGGTTTATAACGATATTGTTCCAGTCATCATGTGTTAATGTAGTGCATGCAGGTCAAGCCTTCCATATAGTGTTATGTGGGAATGATTTAAAATATGAGCAAAGCAATCCAAAACAACGTCCCAATGCTGTCATAATGTATGTTTTTGGTCATAACGCTCATCATATAAAATGTATTCCTCGTGGAACATTGACACTATAATGGAAGGCTTCAGGTTATATATTAGAGAAGTATAAACAAAGTTATATGTTGTTCTATTATATATCATGCAGTCCACTTCTACCAGACTTAGTTAAGATGAATAGATGTAATCAATAAGGATTGTTTGACAATGGACAAATAGATGCAATATGCAAATATATATATATATATATATATATATATACAGACATAATTTATTCTTAACAATATTTAAATAGCTGGAAAGAAAAAATACCTAGTTGGATAAAAGGTAGGTGTATCATCTGGCTATGTCAGATAACTGGACCACAAATATGTTTATTTAGATCTTATTATAGACAGGCTAATGATCAAGTAATATAACAATAAATTAGTTTGCTAGTTCATGAATATATCTACTGCAATTGCATCAGTAATGCAAAAAGAATGCATCTTTGTGTGTGTGTGTGTGTGTGTGATCACGCAAAAACAGGGTCTGTATTCTGGATGTAAAGTATTTCTTCTGCTATATAATCCATACATATACCCAAATCTTGTTAAGTTCAACTAGGAGTGGAGTAGAGTGGAAACGTTCAAGACAAAATTACATGTGCAAGTTATCACTCTGATAATGAATCCCTTTTCTTTGTTACATATCTACTACAGACATGGATATAAAAAATGAAAGTAATCCATAACTGCCCTGTATAACAACTTGTTAATCTGTCTAAGTAATGAAGTTGAAACTGCCTGTCTACGTTGATGCATGGCCTATTCAACAGTAATCTATGGTGCAATTTTTTTTAAAGGATTCATCCACAGAAAACAGCCCTTATTTAGATACATATACTTCTAACTTAGTCCAAACATCCCATCCAATCCGTCCATTTGCCGAAACTGGCCACCATCATTTGATAGTTAGCTAAGATATTATTTTAACATCAAAAGTGGCTTATTCTAACAGAAATCTTTTGATTGAATCAAACACAAACATTTCTCCATTATACTAAAACTGCAAAAAGGATTTTACTAAAACAATGAACTCCAAAAGACAAACTTCCTTTAATTGAACTATAATATCTTTTATATGCTCATTTTATTTCACAGAGTCAAACAATATCAAGAGTATTTACACAAACAAAAAGCTTTCAGGTACATCTGATTCTAATATGATACCTACACTTGATTTCTGAAGAAATATCCTTTGTCAGCAAAGAAACCTTTTCTTTGACAAACATGACATTTTTTAAATATATCACACCATGCGGACAAAGGTAAACGCTATCACAACACAATAAGATAAGCCAATTATTAACAAACATCAACTAATTCTAACTCGACTGTCTTAACAAAACACAACAAACAAATGTTAACAAATACCTCAACCTAAAAGTGGCAGACAGACAAACGGACAGGCAGGCAGACAAAGAAGATACAGGCTGGCAGAGATGGACAGACAGACAGACAGACAGACAGACAGACAGACAGACAGACAGACAGACAGACAGACAGACAGACAGACAGACAGACAGACACAGACAGACAGACAGACAGACAGACAGAAAAATGCAGACAACCACATAAACATATAAATGTTAACATATAAAGGCAGACAAACAAACAACTGGACAGACAGACAGACCAACCAAGACAAACAGAGACAAAAAACAGACAAAGATACCAACCTAGTTTTCTGGTCCTTGGCTGGAACACTTCTCTATAATTATCAGGATCAACAATGTCAGCACAAGATTGGTCATCAGCACCATCATCTGGATATTCCTCTGGTGGCTCTTCTTTAGGCTTACTGATGAAGAGATTGTAATATGGATCATAATTGTGTGTGTGTGTGTGTGGGATAAAATGTGTGTCTGTGGGGTGGGAGATGAGTGTGTGTGCATATGTGTGTGTGTGGGGGGGGTTGTGTGAATATGTGTGTACACAAAATGACTTATCCAAAGAAAACAGTTTACTGAAGTAATTCATAAAACGACAAGAACAATCATCCATAATAGCAGAGTTATTCCTTGGATTTGGGTCTAAATTTCATGGGACTTTTTGAGATACCATGGGACATTTGATCAACCAAAATGAAATGATTTGCGAATTCTGGATCACATTTTGTATTACAAATAAACATTTGTTATTTCCGATGAATTAACTGTCTATTTATATAAAAACTAAATTCGGACCCAAAAAGTAAAATTGCGATGCGCCCTTGGGCCCATGACATGTTTTTTAGTTTGGTCAAATTGAGTATGGGTACGCCATTGGCGCAGGGCGCGGTCCTAGGAATAACTCTGATAATAGCGATCAATAACCAAGGTAAATATTGACAAAGTAACATAAAGTAATGTTACTTAATAGAGTCTAAGATTATCTGATGGTCACACGACAAAAAGGATGAGCAGTGATATAAATAATACTTACTCTTTCTGTTGTTTTGTTGACTGTGTTGGAGGACGGTCGACAATAAAATTTCTCCGACCACTGAATCAAACAACGACGCATGATGGATGTTGACGTAATAATTAACATACAAACATTATAAATATAGATATCAGATTTTAAATATTCCAGCTAATTATCTTATATCTAGTGACTAATTATCTTATATCTAGTGACTATAAACAGATACCTTGCTGTTTTGGGTGGAGAAGGATTAGGTTGTGATTGTACTGGAGGACCTCCAACAGGCTGCATTCTCTGAAATGATATGTATGTGCATAACGTTGGTTTTTATATCCAACAATTTCAAGACCAGAGTGGTGCCAGTTAATTAAATGTTTCGCATAACATAACAGTGTACATGCTGAAATAATTAAATACAAAAATAAATACAAAAACTATTTATGACTAAACAGACAACTGTGTCATACATCATCACAATTTGTGATGTGCATTAAAGTACTGCAATCATTTACCCATAAAGGAACTCTGTCAATTCATTCATTAACAATATTCTATTAAGATACAATAAAAAATTGTGAATGATTAATTTAAAGGAAGAGAGCAGAAATTACTGGAGCACAGCTCATTGTCATCAAAATGTATAATAACTTTTATTAGTGGAATAATTATATTTATTGGACTACTGCCAATATTTTTGTGGACAAATTTCTGGCTGTATGAATGATGAAAAGCGGTTTCAATAATATTTAGCGTAAGATACCAATATCTTTAACAAAAGAAATCAGCAAAACTGACACACAAAAATGTACATCACGATTAACAGTTTTGTTAAAAATGTTTACTGTCGTAAAACTCTCATTTAATCTCACTATAATTATTAAAACAAACATAGTTTACAAATCAAATTACCTTAATATCTGCTATATAAATAGAGACATTTGTCTGCATGTATGTAGCACCAATCTGAGGAGGAGATTAGAAAAGAGTATAAAATCAGAGAAAGATAGCACTCTCTCTACAATCAGAACAGAATTTTTTTATTCTAGAAATGAATAGAATACCATGATAGATAACATTTTAAATCATAAAGCTTAGCAATTTGTATAAAAATATGTAAAAAAAAGTTAAAGTAATATAAATAATTCTACAATAGCAAATCAGTTGTTCCACTTGTATTTATTCACTTGTACTAGAATATTACATTACCTAAACATATTTCTAACAAAATTACTAAAACATACGAGTGAAGTCTACCAAATAAATATAAATTTATCAGATAATAAACACCCCAAGTCTCAAATTTCGGAGCTGGATGAATTTAATTTAATCACACTTTTGGACATATTACAGGGTTCATACACATTTTGACATCTCAGATTCCAGGACTTTCCAGGACCTGCCAATGCCAAATTCAAGGACCCCTTCAATGAATTCACAAACTTTTAATGCGCAACGATACACCCATATTTTGGAAGAAGTGTAATGACTGAATTCCTGTATGCTTATGATTTGAAATTTAGATCTAGATGTCCAAATTCCAGGACTTTTAAGGACCCGTACAAAAATTCCAGGACTTTCCAGGCCTGGAATCCAAATTTCAAATTCCAGGACTTTCCAGGTTTTCAAGGACCTGTACGAACCCTGTATTAGATCACTGACAAACTCTGGATATAGAGGGTCTACGTTTACCAGTTGGTTTTGAGCAATAGCTACATCAGCCACTTTGCCCCATCCTACAGTGAGTGAGTCATAGGAGTAAGAAGGCTCCCAGCCATACACTTTTACAGTATCTTGTGTTGCAGCATACAGACAAAGACCATCAGGATGGAAACATATACTCCTGAAATAACAATATAAAAATGATGTTCAAATTAGCTAAGTAACTGAGTATCCTTTTGTAAATATCTCACAAAACAATAACAAAATGAACTGAAATCATCCAATGATGGATGGATGAATGTTGTTTGACAACGCATCAGGCACAATTTAGGCCATTCAGTGTACTGAAATCATCCAATGATGGATGGATGAATGTTGTTTGACAACGCATCAGGCACAATTTAGGCCATTCAGTGTACTGAAATCATCCAATGATGGATGGATGAATGTTGTTTGACAACACATCGGGCACAATTTAGGCCATTCAGTGTGCTGAAATCATCCAATGATGGATGGATGAATGTTGTTTGACAACGCATCAGGCACAATTTAGGCCATTCAGTGTACTGAAATCATCCAATGATGGATGGATGAATGTTGTTTGACAACGCATCAGGCACAATTTAGGCCATTCAGTGTACTGAAATCATCCAATGATGGATGGATGAATGTTGTTTGACAACACATCGGGCACAATTTAGGCCATTCAGTGTGCTGAAATCATCCAATGAGAAAACGTGGTCTCCCCAGATTCACCAACAAGTGGGAAAACAAGATTTCTGAAACCAATGCTGACACATAGAGGAAAATCATCCAATTTCCCAAGCAACAACGAATGTATTTATCTGAACACGACATGCATTTATATATTTTGTTCAAATAAGGGTGGTAATGTTGTGTAATACAATAGATCGCAACAGTCCAGTCAAACACTGAATCTGTTGGAATTGTAACTGTAAGCACACCTATTCAACTTATCACCTATGAGCTAATGTACCCCACACAGACAATCAGTCGTATTTGGTTTTGTCCAAAGAATTCAACAAATTAAGCAACTAATGAAAGTCAAATGAAAGAGCAACATATAGAATGGATATTTCACCATATGGGAGAAGAAATCATAAATCATAATTATAAATAACTGAACTGATCAAACTGTAATATTGTACTGGAGTCTATTTATAAGATAGAGATTGGAATCTGAGTCTCGGATTTTATCAAATTATTGCATCAACTAACATGAGCTGCCATTGTACCTGTATCATGGCTATAGTCAGTGATGATCATCCCGATTAAAACATTATTTTCAAGCTATTAAGATGGCTAATTACTTCACAGTTCTGCTAGGTAGTCAATACAAATATCACACACACACACACACACTAATTTAATGTCATTCATTAGTTGACATTACAGTCCTTCCCCCAAAGATATGGACTTGAAAACCAAAATTATTAGGGAATACAGTGATTGAAGTGTCAATTTGAACCCAGAACATCTCGCCTTCGAATTTACTACTTGCCACTCAACTCAGGGAGCTTAGTTAGCAGTATACATACCTAATCCCGGTACATAGTCCATCTGATGAACTGACCAACTGAAAGGACTCCAGATCCCAGAACTTTACAGTCCTAGAAATGACAAGAATAGAAATCTATTAAAATGAATCACAATTAAAGCGAATGAAAAGATGAACAGCGACAGGGTTAAATCAAGTGATAGAAAAATGATGGAGTTATCTCTGGACACATGGAAAGCTAACAGATATATATATATATATATATAATGTAGAGAGAGAGAGAGAGAGAGAACTGAAACTGATGTGTACACAGATCCCCCCCACCCCACCCCCATCACACCATAACCAACAATTAACCTACTTGTCTAAGCTGCCAGTAGCCAATAGGAATTCATTAGGATGGAACTCCAGACAGGTAAGTGGTCCATCATGATGTGAGAAATCTGTTAACATCTTACCAGCTGTTAGATCCCATAACTGTAATAACAGATAATAGGTAATCACTAAATTTACATCTATTTTTTATGAGCGACACATATTGACACAATAAGATAGATAATCTAGTGATGCTTCTATAAATCTGATTTGTACAACACGCACAAGGATACAGCAGAAAAGTTTGGCACTCGAAACTCACAGATATCTATATAAATAAAAGCAAATGTGTGTGTGTGTGTTTGTAAAGATAATGACAAGAGTCTTAAATGGTGGTGAATAGGACATTGGTTGGGACTGTGATTGGGACTATGTCTACTCATTAAAACAGGTTTAAAGTATGTGTGGAGCATGACTTAAGTGAACAAATTCATATGTAGGAAAGATAGGTGTGGAAATATTGTTGGACATTAAATACAGTTTCCATCTAACATTGTAACTTTATAACTGGTCTTTCCAAAATTAAATAATTCTTATAACACCTGTCTCGTGAATAAATTTTTTTTATCGATCTACATTATTATTTTTATTATTCACCTAAGTATATTCATAGTGTAAAAATTACTGTTTAATTATCTGAGGGAACTTTTTTCATCCCCCTTTATAGCAGAGAGCCAAAAAATTGTTTCTGTAAACACATTATCACTTCTTTATTGATAATAGACACCATTAATAACACTGACAGATTATAATATATATTTCGTAGCATCTTCAACATGGTGGACTTCTATTCCCTGTAATGTTTGATAACATTTACACAGAGCACTGTTACCATCACTATCTTCTTAGGCTTTGAAGTGTTTACTTAAAAGTCACACATTTAAAATTAGGCACAGACTCTGTAGGCTTACGGTTTGTCAACATAACATTTAGGCAGCTACTTTAATATTGTGTATGTGTGTGTGTGTGCATACTAAAATTTCTTCGTGACTGCAAACATATCTTCTATTCATCACCTAATCTGCCCACAGAAAGAGACACCTGTCATATCTTACCTTCAGAATTCCATCTTCGCCAGCGGAAGCAATCCATCTTCCATCAGGAGAAAACCGCAAACTATTTACACATTTTGTGTGGCCCTAACAATGATAAACACAACGTGTAGGTGACAAACATCAAACTTCTCACTAACACTTACGCAGCCATGATGATGTTAGCCAGATGTTTTCGACCCAATGAGCCAGTATTATTTCTTCAATTGGATGATTTCACAATAGAAATGATGTCACCTAAGAGTTCTCAGCCAATCATTTTAGTTATATTTATTATATTATATTATCTGTGGCTGTCAAAATGGTGGTTCCCACAAATAAATATAAACACTTCTATTATTCCAAGTACCAGAATAAAGCAATACCATCTGTATCACATTATAACCTAGTGTGATCGTGTACAAATATTACATTTAATTGTCTTGATCATTGAGTCGCTAATATTTATCTACATTGCTATCAGCAGTTATGGTAAAAACAATTTCAAAATGTGAATAAAACTTCCCATTACGGACGACCTCCAGATAAAAATGCTCCTTTTGATCACAGATGAGGCAGTGTCAGTGTAAAACTGTCACCTACTTTTTTCTTTATTACAAAAAATAGCATGACACTCATTTCTGCACTTTGGCTGTCTGTATTTTCTATACTAAATGCCCTTTTTAGAGGTTTTACTATATTACTTACCTTGTATGTAAATATACAGCCCTTTCTACGGATGTCCCATAACTGAAACGGCACAGTTAATTTCAATCAGTACACAATAAGCTTCAATTATTAATTATTAAAAGTACAGTCTCCATCACTGAAAGGGATTAGGGATTCTGAGTATAAAGTTAACTTGAGGTTCTATTTACTTTTTCAGCGGAACCTGACAATAATCAGTTGTGAAATTTGTTATCTGTTGTAATATGCATCAGGATATTTATATCTAGTCAATTACCCATCACTGTCTAAATAACTTAATACTAACCTTAATATTAGTGTCTAATGATCCTGAAGCAACAAAGTCACCATAAGGATGGAAATCTAAACTCCTTATACTGGACTTATGTCCTGTCAGGGTACGCATTACTGTCAGAAAGAAATATAAACATGATTCAACTGTGTGATAAATAAAATATTATATATATATATATATATATATATATATATATATATATACAATCAACATTTGTAACTTATGATTATATAATTTACATTCCAAATTTATCACTGGGTATCTGTGATGGAACAAACGACGTCACAATACGAGTTAGTTAGTGTGTACTTTATTTAGCCATAGTAAAGTCATACTTGCTATGTATGACTGAGAAACATCCAACAAGCAGAAGGATTTGAACTCAAACCTGAAGACTCAACACTGTACTCTACATACTGGATTTTGAGAGTGCACCAGTTGGCATAGGAAAATTTGGTTTAATAGAAATAGTTTTTTTTTTATGATTGTTCAAAAAAATTACTAAAACATTTGTACGATTTAAATTGTTTTTAAACTTATCACCAAAATATTCAATATTTGGCAGCAGTTAAATACACAATTTTAATAGCTTCATTGATGTAATTTAATTAACAAAAAACACTACTGCAATTCTTTTATTATTTATTCACTCTATACACCATTCATTAAACTTGACATTGACATAGATCTAATTGTAAAAAGTTGCTGCAAATATTGACTGGTTTCATTTATTTATTTGGTAAATACATTTTCTTCTTGGAGCATTGCACTTGGGTATTAAGGCTAAATACACCAATTTTTATGTAAATTAAACAGACCTACTGTTCCAGTAAAATTAGAATATTGTAGGTAAGAAATGATACATCAATCCCCTCAAAATATTCATTTTAACCTCCTGATAAAATTACTTCAAAACAGATTATAAACTCTTCATATTTTGGTCTCCAGGGAATGTGTACTGTTATTTATTATCCAAATTTTGCATCATAACAGAAACTGATATAATGTTAACAATAACACTAATGTTGGCAAATCCAATTAAGCAGGATACTTAGTAGTAATTATTGTTCCTTTCACAATTTCAAAATTGTTTTGATATTAATTCTGAATCTATTGCAAAAGGGATAACAGTAAATACTAACCATCAGAATGCAAATTTTTTTTTGTGATAATATATTATTTCTTTGCACTTAAAATAGCGTTTCTGAAATTATCAGTCACACATGGTCATCCATTAAGGAAAAAACAATGAGAATACTTAAAAGAAGGCCTATTTAAATTTAAAAAATATTAAATTCGGAAAAATTGGACAGAAAACACATACACTGCAACAAACAAGAATAGTACGCTTAAGAAAAAAAACCCACACATACACAGAATGAATGAGTTATAATAAGAAATGATAGTAATGAAATAAACTTATAATAACAGTAACAAATTTTGGGAGACATCAAATTAGTGATGATAACTTTACTGTTTTGACAAAACTCTCATAACATTTATTTTAATTATTGTCATAATAATTTCTGATGAAAACTCCTCACTATACAAAAGTCAACATCTGGCAAAGCAATTAATTTACTGCACTTTACTTAACTTAAAATTGCACTTACTTTTAGCAGCCTCCAAATCCCATATTTTAAGTGCTCCAGAGAGTGAGCCAGCCACAACGAGCTCCTCAGCATTACCAAATCTTACTGCTTCTATAGGAGTTGTATGGCCCGATAAACTCTAAATAGATAATACACAAACAAAACATATATAACAATTGTCCAACACATGTGAATTATTGTGTGTGTGTCTGTATTTATTGTGTGTGTGTCTGTATTTATTGTGTGTGTGTGTCTGTCTGTATTCATTGTGTGTGTGTGCCTGTATTCATTGTGTGTGTGTGTGTCTGTATTTATTGTGTGTGTGTGTCTGTATTTATTGTGTGTGTGTGTCTATATTTATTGTGTGTTCTGTGTGTGTGTCTGTATTTATTGTGTGTGTGTCTGTATTTATTGTGTGTGTCTGTATTTATTGTGTGTGTGTGTCTGTATTTATTGTGTGTGTGTGTGTGTGCCTGTATTCATTGTGTGTGTGCCTGTATTCATTGTGTGTGTGTGTATTTATTGTATGTGTGTGTGTCTATATTTATTGTGTGTGTGTGTCTGTATTTATTGTGTGTGTGTGTGTGCCTGTATTCATTGTGTGTGTGTGTGTCTGTATTTATTGTATGTGTGTGTGTGTGTGTCTGTATTTATTGTGTGTGTGTGTGTCTGTATTTATTGTGTGTGTTTTATAAAGATAGTTAAGGCGCTGGCACAGGTGTTATACTTTCATTCAAACAACAATTAACTCCAAACTGATTATAAAAAAAATTAATTGCAAGTATAATTAATTACCGGTAAAATTAGAGAAAATTTTTTTTTATAAAATAATCCAGAAGAGGATAATCTAAATATAAAAAAGAAACTATGATTAAAACAAAACCAGGCTTTGTGTCGAACACTACGGCCAAGAAAGATTAAGCCTAAAATGGAAAAATAAAATATTAATACACAGTCTGTATTTATTGTGTGTGTGTGTGTGTCTGTATTTATTGTGTGTGTGTGTGTGTGTGTATTTATTGTGTGTGTGTGTGTCTGTATTAATTGTGTATGCATACATCATGATATTCTATCAAATATGCTGACGATCCATATAATACGGTGCCATCAAATTATGATAAAGCAAATTTAAGATGTTGAACATCTGATTTTTCAATACAACAGCAGATGTTCTTATGGTAAAGCATCCATGTTTGAATCTTGGCGTGGGCATATCTGAAGGATGTTTCATCTTTGGCTTTGCTTCATTACCTTTGGAGGTTGCTCGGACCACTTAGCCTACCATGTGCACAAAAGTCGCCGTAAAACATCAATCACCATCATCTTATGGTAAAGCAACCAAAATGTCATAACTATATGCATTAATATACAACATATATGACCAGCACTTATTCAAAACTGAACATGATTAATCAAGTATGAAGAGAAACAGTCAAACAAGGCTGACTAGAATAACATAATGTTTACTTTTATTTGTATTGAGATTGTATTGAAATGAAGTCCTAGGTATACATGTCTATACATGTAAACAAAATGATGATACATGCAGGTATGATGACAATTATTAATTAAATATATTTTTAGTTAAACAAGATTGGAGGATTGTCAATAAAATGATAAGAGTGTATATCTCATGTATTTTAATATATTTGACAATATATTGATAAGATATCATATTATGGCAATATTGATAGAAAGACCTAATACTAATATATATATATATATATATATATATATACACACTCACACAATCACTCTCACATACACGAAAAACACACACACTAATTCAGTGACATGAATTGAATGAAGCATAAGATGATGATTGATGTTTTACTGCCACTTTTGTGCATATGGTAGGCTAAACGGGCCAAGCAACTAGTTCAGATATGCCCATGCCAAGATTCGAACTTAGGTGGTAATGATCTGTGGCCCAACGTACTACCAATCAGACCAAGCAGGCACCGAAATGATTTCATAAGAGGAATTTAATACAATATAAAGAGAGAAAATATTTAAGATATAATCCTTTCACCGTTACTGGCACCTAGGCCGACATACTTGATGTGCCTACCTCAACATTATCTGTGGATTGGATTTTTCCTTACATTAAATGCTAAACCAAAGTCTACACTAACTTACAACGCCCTCCCCACCA
This sequence comes from Paralvinella palmiformis, assembly GCA_025642065.1. Taxonomy (NCBI): domain Eukaryota; kingdom Metazoa; phylum Annelida; class Polychaeta; order Terebellida; family Alvinellidae; genus Paralvinella; species Paralvinella palmiformis. The sequence continues at coordinate 479,854 of JAODUP010000061.1, forward strand.
TTTTATTCGATATGCTGTCAATCACCAATACATTTCCTGACAAATCAGTATCTGATATCGACCTTCTACCCTCTTTACAGCCAAGACATGTTTAACACACTGTACCATATCGTGTCATCCCTAAGTAGATTTATGGCATAGAGGCACTGATGTCATGTGACTTGCCTATTACCAACAATAGTTGGTGCTTTTGTGAATCAAGAGCAACAGCTTCTCAAATACGTAGGATTAATCAAAACAAATCTATTGTAATGTTTTATATCATTTTTGATAATAAGCACAAAAGCCACATTTCTAGCCACTAACATTCACCAGCCAAATTCATAAGCCGAGTATCAATCATATTCATACAATTTGACGTTGTTGTGAGAGACATATCACACAACCATAAATGCACAGCACTCAACATTCAGCCAAAGTAATAAAAAAAAATATATATATTCCCTGCGTCCATGCGCCAAATGGCTCACAACAACAGATCAGCAATCATTGCTCTATACTGTGTGACCTATATGGGATAAAATATTATACAGTTGGCTTATTTATTCAAATGTTAAAATGCTGGTTAGTACGAAGCCAACATTTATCAAATCCGGTGCTGGATCTCTGGAGCATGCAGTAAATAATATATGCTCGTAATGTATCAAAAAACTGTTTTTTCTGTATCACTTGAAACATTCTAGGACATTGAATGACCTACTTTGTGTCATTGTGTGGTTAAACCCATTTCAAACGTTACCATGTGGATACCACTAACTTACTAAGTTGATAATTACTATTTCATGGACTAGAGTGAAGTTCCATAATCTTAACACTGGTGACATCTCCGATGATGACACCAGCAATTTATTGAATAGTAAAATAACTACAAATCCATGTTACACTCGGATTCTACGAAGTAATGCCATGAAAATACTCTCACCTGGATAAGATAGGAGACTGTATTGGGAGTTTCCCTAGCCAAAGCCACACGGATCCCGATTTATCTACCAGGTGTACATACTGATTGCATCATTGATAAAATAAGGAATTGGCTGGACACAATGGGTTACCATGATCTGAGCATGTATAACTAGTGACAGAAACAGGGTACACTCCAAGGTTATGTCGGATCATATGACAAGAATTTACAGTTCAGTACAGATAACAGTCAAACAACCAGGAAAAATCTGGAGAGAAAGGATAATTTTTCATACAGAAATATAGGATTCAGCATTGTTATTTCTGTGCCAAAATATTAATTATTATACAATCACTTTATAAAGCAACCAATTCGCCAAAAACAAAAACTTGATGATGACAGTCAATTAGTCGGAAGGAAATTCTGTCTTTAATGAAATCTGTTAACCCAATAATTGAATAAAACTCTCAGCAACAGATTGTAATGCAGGTGATAATCACAAAACAGTAACCTTTTGGTTCATATCAGTGTGAACGACTAACACAGCTGATAATATGTATATTAATACTATATGGCATAGGTGAAAATTACAAGAATGAATAAAGGTATCAAAATGCCTATAAATAACTGGCTTAGCATTTCCTCGTTAACACCGGCAGCGATATATGTGTATTTATTCACAGCAGACTGTAAATTAAATGGTTCACGTTTACACAGAGTAACAAGATGTGCTAACAGAAATGTGTAAAACTAGGTCGGTCAAATATATATTCAATAAATACATCTTACAGCACAGAGCTATAGCATTACCTTACATTAAATAATTCACTCAAAAATAACCACATATCGCCCCCCACCCCCACCCCCCCTCCCCATCTAGATACAGTCAGAATCTGTGCTAAATTAACTGAACGACCTTCGGTTATAAAAAATGATTTTATGTAAGAATCAACCACTTAAAACAAATCTTAGGACATGACAAGATGTTGCTGTTTTATGTTTCACTTCCTCAGGTAAGATGATAACCTCTGATAAGTGGTGTGGTATAGCAAATAGGACAGCTGGGGATTGCATGCCACAAAGACACAGACAGCTGTATGTTTCAGTGTAAAGAAAGGCATGTGTATATGTTTCAGCATAAACTGTAAAGACGCAGGTGTATGTTTAAATGTAAACATACAGGTGTATGTTTTAGTGTATGCACTGATGTCTGTAGAATATAGGCATGACGTCTGGATACATGTAAGGGATGGGAGAGACACACACACACACACAATAAATACAGACACACACACAATGAATACAGGCACACACACACACACACACACAATAAATACAGACACACACACAATAAATACAGACACAATATAAGCTGCTATAATGCACAACACCTAGACAGAGCAGTCATACACATTTTAAACCAAGAAGCTCACATTCTTGTACAATGTAAGTTACCATATATATATATATATATATATATATATATTATGAGCGCGCAAGAAGTTCCCCCTGCCAGTGGACATATAATGACCACATTACGCTGTATAATATAAATACCTGTGATGACATTCACACCTGCCTGGCTATTATATAAAACAATAATAAAGGTATTTCTCTTTCAATAGATGTTTATACAATTGCCGGGGGGGGGGAGAGGGTAACTGTCTTCATTATTATTTTACAGGTCTATATTACAACTTACCACAAATAACAGTATTCTTTAAAATACAAACATTAAATGATAACAAACTCCCAGGATGGCTGTCATTCTACAAGTTTCTGATGCCACTGAATCGTAAGCTATACAACAGAAATCTACTTAATATTATCATTTTATAGCACCTATGACATAATGACAATGAGGTGAAGACTGCTCATAAGAAGGACCTTTTCAAACAAAGGAATATATATTACAGCGAAACAAAATATTTTGTGATCTATGTTACATTAGAGTAAACAACGATATTGGTAACCTGGAGATGCTAACGAAGTATGATCCGTAATGAGATACATATTTACGGATACTTGTCTTATCAGATGATATTGACACGATAAGATAAATTGACCAGTCTTAATGATTTATTCAACAGATGGGACCTTGACCTATTAACCAAACAAAACAAAACTATCACAAAACACAATCATACAAACAACGTTCCTAGAAAATTGCCAATATCAATAAAATAACAACATTCCCAATACAGAAAGATAAAATATTCCATATATATATAAAACAAACTTATATGTCCACTCACAACATACATAATTATAAATATATAACATCTAGGAGCCAGTGCCGAAACAAAGCCTTCCTTTGTTAGTCAAATGGTTCACACCTATATTTATGCTGATCACACCAAAAGGCTGACGTGTATTGCACCATATAACAGCTAGGACACCGACACAAAGCATGGAATATTATACTGTAATAAGCTGGTCATCTCTGTGTGTATATACGTGAACCCGCTTTAAGCAGCGTGTGTGTCAGCTTACTAGTAACTTCTCTATAAGCAAATAAATGACACTATTTATGTAAGTGTGCCAACTGTTGAATAATATATGCGTAATTACTAAAGTTCTTAATATAGGTGAGGTCACAAACAATTGCCAGTATTAATCCAGTGCTGTATACATCTGTTCAAATCAATTGACTGCATCCCTGTTACAACTGCTAAACATACTAACAACATTGTTTGAGCAGAGAAAGAACAACTATTGATCAATTAATTATCAATCTATTAATAGTGACTGAAGATCACACCCAGTTCTATAATTTCTGAATGTGCCAGTTTTTTTAAAAGGAGTTCACTACTCCAAAACAAAGCCATCGCTATCTGCTTTAAAAATCCAGACTGTTCTATTAAATTCCCTTATAAAAAGACAAGAATCTGTATCAACGGATCACCTGTATTATGACCCACTAACCTCCACACAAGGAAAATTATCCAAACAGCATCATGAATAAAGCTTATCAGAAAGATTTTAAACAGAGGAGGAATTCTACGCCAAAACAGTTTCTGTGCCTTATCAAGAGATCTATTTATTTCAATTCGTGAACTGTTAAATATTTTGAATGCATCCTGATGTTGAACTTGAAGCATTTTATTGTTATCACTGTTCGTAATCTTTACATTCCATGATTATGAATAGTTTACGAGATTTTTCTTTCTACCCTCTTTGTTTACGAGATTTTTCTTTCTACCCTCTTTGTTTACGAGATTTTTCTTTCTACCCTCTTTGTTTACGAGATTTTTCTTTCTACCCTCTTTGTTTACGAGATTTTTCTTTCTACCCTCTTTGTTTACCAGATTTTTCTTTCTACCCTCTTTGTTTACGAGATTTTTCTTTCTACCCTCTTTGTTTACGAGATTTTTCTTTCTACCCTCTTTGTTTACGAGATTTTTCTTTCTACCCTCTTTGTTTCACAAATTTAACACTCCTAACTGCCAAAGAGATACAGAGCACAGAAACATCACCGCACATAAAATGGTATTTAATCAGTGAAAGGACAACTATGGTAACAAAATACTGACAACAAACTGGCTGAGATGAACTGATAGACAAGGTTAATGTGATCAGATAAAAGATCCTCTGTCTGTATATATATATATATATATATATATATATATATATATATATATATATATATATATATATATAAGAGAGAGAGAGAGAGAGAGAGAGAGAGAGAGGGGGGGAGAGAGACTCCACACAAAACATTTGTTAAAGATATCTCAACATAAATAAGCAGCTTTACCATAGGCCAGTCTAACAAAACCACTTTATGGTCAGTGATCTATTGTTGTACTATTGAAGCCATTATCAGACCACACAGCCACATAAAGCCAACTATATTAATCTCAACACTAATTTATCAAGAATCACAACAACTTTTACCATTTTAATATAATCATGGTCATCAAAGTCTCTGACTAACAAACATAGCTGTAATTGTAAACATTTAACAAAACAGCAGTGTCAAGATATATGGTAAAAATAATTGGCTCACTATTGAACACCCAACCTTCTCTCTTTCACTCGCTCAGTATTGAACATGCAACCTTCTCTCTCTCTCTCGCTCAGTATTGAACATGCAACCTTCTCTCTCTCTCTCGCTCAGTATTGAACATGCAACCTTCTCTCTCTCTCTCACTCAGTATTGAACACGCAACCTTCTCTCTCTCTCACTCAGTATTGAACACGCAACCTTCTCTCTCTCTCTCGCTCAGTATTGAACACGCAACCTTTCTCTCTCTCTCTCTCTATTGAACACGCAACCTTTCTCTCTCTCTCTCTCACTATTGAACACGCAACCCTTCTCTCTCTCTCACACGCATGCATGTCCAACCACTGCTAAAGATAAGAACTACCTAATTAACCATCAAGATGTTCTCAACTTTACAACAGAAAAATTATACTTCCCGATAAATACACATGACCTCTGAGTGTGGATCATAGCGACCTCTGAGTGTAGATCAAAGACCATCTTTGATTTTCTAGCCTGCCTTTGTTCGGCCATCTTGGAGAAGCAGCTGTTTCTGTTGACATTTACATCAGTCACAGCTTTGTGGTTAGAGCACACCACAGTATACACAAAACAATAGTCCCATGACAACGGGGCTAAATGACCACCGACAAAACTTACTCATTTTAAGTCTCACTTGTTTAAATTAGCTTTCTTCTATAATGTTCTCTTCCTCTCACTCAATAAACAAAAAAAACTGTGTTCCGGTTGACATATAATTATCACAATTATGATGCAATGTAAATTATGGCAAATATAACACTAAAAAGACCAATTCTATTTACTAATTTAGACAGGTACATATGTGTGTCAAGGAAAATAGGTTATATATCTCCTCATGATACACTTCAATGCTAGCTATGACAACCGACTCAAACTTAGGGGGTAGGTCAAGAATGAAGCGAGAAGCACAGAAAAATTATTTGGTTAAATATGAACATCACCCAGTACACAGCAAACATCACACACAATTTCTAACTACATTATAATTTACCACCAATCTATATATATATATATATATAAAATAACCATTCTAATGATATGCATAAGGCACTGGTTCAAATCTGAGAAAGATTTATTTCAGTACAAGACAGTGATGACATACATTGCTGGCATAAACATCCCTCACACGAGAAACAATATCACACCGATTTTCTTACACGAAACTCACACAGAATATGACAGTAACATAATTTTATGCGATCGTATGGTACAGTAGTTTAATAATTTAAGTATCTGTAGCCAAATTTCATTTCTTTTTAATAACGTCAATAGTCCAAGTTAGTTGTAATGCAACTGTCATATCTTTGTTCCTGATTTTAAAATGAGGGGGCATTATTATTGGTGTGTGAGGCGAAATACTCTCAAAACTGTTTTAATAATGGCGAGTGATATGTGGTATATGAGAAATGATTTCTCGAGCTTAAACATCTGGATCCCTGTAAAATATGTAGCAACCAACTTATTCATCATAAATATCATTTATACAGTAACAAGAGATTGGCCTGAGCCATGCAGAAATTGAAACAAGATGCCCACACCACAGTGATAATAATGGGACTTATAGCTAGGATAACATTATCTCTACCTCTAATCACAAACAATGACGTGGCATCATTTACTTTCAGGAGCCACAGAAATGCTTTTTGTAGTGAAACCACACCATTAATGACCTGGTGTACGTCAAATTATTTAAAGTTGCAGATAAATATTACACGCTGTACGAACAATAATGATTTATATTGGTATTATTCAATTCGAACGATATAAAGAACATCATACATCAATACATTCTAAAGTAGTTATGTAATATATCTTGATGCTGCTCTAACTATGAGCCACTAGCATGAGAAATTACTACTTTGTAATTTTGGTAGACAGGTAATCTTTCTATAATAATAATATAAATGGCAGATACAGTAACGTGGTTGGTTAATCCTGTAAGGAAGATGCCAATAAGCTATAACTATAAGTTTAGTTCATGTTTCCCTACCTAAACTAACTGTATATAATTATTAAATAGATATATCATGAGATAACCACTCTATCCTCACAGAAACTGTGACAATAGATTATTGCGAGTACTGGGCTCCATTTATAATAATAATTGTTCATTGAGTTAAGTTATGTAACAAAAAATTCTGTTGAACATTGAATACGTTCAAGACAAGTAAATTGTTGTCGTTATAAATGCCGTTTTCTACCAAGAAATAACATGTAGTTCTATCCCTGCCCAAGACAAATCTGTTATTAATTGTAGCCTACAGGCTGAGTCTTGATAAACTGGGATCAAATCTGTCAAAGTCCTACCTCCAACAAATTGGATCATATAGCAGTGTTAGCCTTTCCCACACGCATATAAAACTGTTATTTAAAACTACACTCATGTACTGATTAACAAAGCTCTCCATATAAACAGACTTCTTTAACATTTCCCAGACATCAAGAAGATTAATTACGGAGCAACTGTAGCAGCATTAATCATAATTTTTTTAATCAAACTTACCCATAATAATCCACAGATTGTATAACTATTACTCTGCATAATAACATTAATAATGACCCAAAATGGCAGTTGTTTTACATTATGGCTGGCAACTTCAAATGAGACAAACGTATATATGGTCTGTAATTTGCAGCTCCACCATATTAGTTGCCTGGTTAGATGAAAAATTCCTTAGACTATAATGTCACAGCCAGGATTCAAACCTTCGACCTCCCACACAACATGACCTTAACCATGGGTAAATAGTCCCAAACTCTACCCATGAGGCAACAGAGATTGTTTGGTAAACCTGTAAATTATTACTTATTCCAAGAACTAAAACTGTAAAGCTGGTGCACATAAAATGTGCAATCTACCTGCACATGGTAGACTACATAGGCCAAGCAATGTTCAAAGGTAATAAAGTGAAATAAGTGAAAGAAACCATGTAAACACAGTAATGGTGACATGGTCATCACATCCTTAAGTGAGGTTTCAGAGAGTGTTATAATTACAAAACTTCTATAGCGCCAATATCCTGGAAAAGAATCGAGCTCAGTGGCACACCTAGTACAGGGGTTGGGCAAACTCATAGTCCGGGTACGATGCAAAGTTCATCAACAATGATCAGATGGAAAGGAAAGGGTAAGCGAGTCTTGAAAAGGTGAGTTTTCAAATGGTGATGGAAAGAAACCAAGCTATTTAATGACGTAACATGTTCAGAGGGTGAATTCCGAAGAGTAGGGACAGCAACTGAAAAAGCACGAGTCCAGTATTAAGTTTTAACCCTGGGAACAGACAACAAGTGAAATCCAGATGAATGGAGTTCTCTGGGCTTGGGTGTTAAAGAAAGCATGGAAAACGGATATGAAGGTTCTCCAGAAGAAAGAGTTTGATAGGCAATAATCCAGAGTTTGAAAATTATGTGAGATTGAACAGGGAGCCAGTGAAGAGATTTCAGAAGTGGGACAGAATGGGAAAACCGAGGAGACTGTGTAACAAACCTAGCTAAGCAGTTCTGAGCACACTGAAGTTTTAGAATATCCTTAGGTGAGATGTTATAAAGAAGAGAGTTGCAGTAATCAAGCCTACTAGTAATGAGTGCAATGGTTTTGGCGACTGAAAGAGAAATATAGCGCCGAATACGGTGAAGGTCACAAATATGATAGAAGCAGGAGCGGCATGTCAGAGAAATATGTTTTCTGTAATTAAAATCGCTATCAAATGTAACACCAAGATTACGTACAGTGTCTGATGGTGTGATGCTATGACTAAGGATGTTCTAATGGAAGAAATGAGTAAGTCTGCCGCATTGTCTGAATGTACCTATAATGATGAAATCTGTTTTGTTGGCATTGAGTCTAAATTTATTGTTTGTCATCCAGCCAGAGATATCAGTGAGAAGGTCACCAAGTTGTTTAAGGGAAAGATCAGTGTCTGCTGTAGATAAAGATATGTATACTTGGGTGTCGTCTGCATATAAATGATGGTAACTGTGAATAAGTGAGTTTAGGTATACAAAGTAAACAGTAGTGGTCCAAGAACAGAGCATTGGGGAACACTGCAAATCAAAGGCATTCCCTTTGAAAAACAGTTTCTTATTTTCATTGAGCGGATCCAGGTAAGTGCTGTGCTTGATATGCCATACCAATCAGAGAGGCGATCAAGAAGAACAGAATAATCAATGGTGTCAAAAGCTGCTGATAAATCTATAAGTGTTAGTGCTGTGACCTTTCCTGTGTCTGTGTATAATGTTTAGTGCTATGTCGTTATGAACTTTTAGACAGGTGATTACAGTGTAAGTGAACATTCAAACGACAGGATACAGCTACAGTTACAATCAAGCTGTACGCAGTGTCATTCAAACCATATAGTTTAGTAAATACAAGGTAGCTTTCCTGCACATGTCATAAAAATGCTTTTATCTAAAGAAGTATCCAAATATAATTCTGAAGAGGTGAAAAGTAGATGAGATATACTGTAGTTTTGCTTTGAGAATGTGTGTCATATGAATGTACAAGCTTGCTGCTAAGCAACTTCAAATTTGGAACACCTTGCTCATTTTAACCAAACACTGACATATCACCAACAATGTACCCTTTATGACAAATAATACAGAGGCTGTGAAAAGTTGCTAATATTTCATGGATATAATTTGCTACATGGAATATAGCAAATTAATACATATTTCATGAAATGCCTGTATACAACATAAGAACAATCACATTACTGAATGATGATTCAGAGTGATGTAGGGACAAAAATGGTTTCAATAGAATAAACAACTTTTAATACAGCAATTAGCATGTAGCTATCATGCAATTCTATTAAATAACCCCCATAAAGCAAGTAAATACCCAGAATAAAATATTGTATCTACATCAGAAATTAATAAAATGCTGTAGGAAATAATATTAGTAGTTGATGACTCATTAGCCACAATGGAATGAAAATACAAAATTATATATTAGTTTCTGTGTTTTTAGATACGTACCATGACACAGTTAGGTTTGCCCACTGCCCACATGTTCACCTTTCTGTCATCACCACCAGTCACCATTACACGACCTGACTTATGACCCAATGCCAAACAGTTCACACTGCCACCATGAGCCACAAACTCCTCTGTGAATGAAAAATGACATAAACTGTTATGGAAACCTACTTAGTACCATTTTCATCAATTATCCTATCATTTGTGTTTGATTGAAAACAACAGAATTTAATAAAAACAAACATGTGTGCCATAGTGAATTAAACATTCCCAGAATCTAACAGTACAATACAATTACTTTGACAGGGTGCTGTGTTTTTCATCAAATTAACTGTGAATTAACAAGGTAAAAATACATTTATGCACAAACATTTTTACACACATATGATATGTATAATTATCCCTATAAATAATTAACTAATAAATAATTAACTAACAATGACATATGTCATGATAAGACTTAAGTTATGGCCAGTTAAATGTAATAATTAACTAAACCACAAATGGCACAATGTCTGAATCCAACACAAATATTTCATCAATTCTATATGATAACATTCTAATCACCAACATTGTATATAATACACATTAACTTACGCAGTTTCCATGCCCTCTTTGTTGTCGACGCCATCTCAATCACTGGTTCTTAAGTGTTGAAAAAATATTAGGTGAATCAAATCAAAGCCGAGTCTAGATCTAGTGTTATGCGAGTCAGTACACTTGTTTTGTATACATGCCGTTCTGGATGCGTTAAGCCATACTCTTTGGCGCTGTCCTCTCCAATAAATCACCATTCAGCTGCCAATTAAACAAATAACTTTGGCGATAATTAGCCAGGAAACTGCGATAAACAAATGGTAACAACGCGCTTTAAGACCGCACACTGTCATCTAATTTCGGTTAAATCCATTGTGTTTTTAATAAAAAATCAACAGGCGATTAATAAAGGGTAAAAATAAGATTATATAAAGTATTCCGCTGTATAATTGTCGTCTGGTTAGTGACTATTCTGAACCTAATTCGAAGACTGGTAACTTAGTAATCTTTACCATATTCCTCACAGCAAGTAGGAATCCATCCTTAAATGAATGTCCCGCACTAAATAATATTTCGTTCACTATTTGTTGAAATATTATAATTACAAAATAAACGAATATAAGCATACATAATAATAAATAAATAATATAATTGATTAAGTGGTTTTTAAATTATTATAGCAATATAATATTATTAATGATAAAAATGGGCATTCAAGTTCTGCATTAAATAATTGTCAGTCATTTTTATGCTTACTCATTTAGGAGTGGGTCGCAAACAAATTGAAATTGTGAGCTGGTTAATATTTTGTGAGGTATCGTCAAAATATTACGATTATTTCGTTATTTCAATTTAAAATATTAAAAAAATAATCTAAATCTAGATCTAGTATAATTTGGGATTTAAAGTGACTTTACTGTAGCTCGGTGATCATGAACAGGCATACGACAATTAACATGAATTTTTGGGGGTAGGGAAATGATTACAAAAATTTGTATTTTGTTATTAATTTTAATGTTTATTCAACGATATATATATATATATATATATATATATATATATATTGTGTGTGTGTGTGTGTGTGTGTGTGTGTGCGTGTGTGTAATTTACTTTGGAGAAATGGTTGTTGGCGGGGATTAGAAGTTGTATTTTAGTCAGCCAACCTTTTGACTAAAGTGGATGGCCTGAATATAGAAAGGGCGGTAACACACACACACACACACACAACATATATATATATATATATATATATATATATATATATATTGTACAATTCACAACTCCATCAACAATTTGATTTGGAAATTTGCCAAACATACGAAAAATGGACATTCTACTTTGGATTTCTGGCTAAAAGCCTGATTATAGACTATAGAAATGTGTCGTTTATTAAAAAGCTTAAATCTCGTTCTCAAAACTCACCGGTAAATGTTATTGATTTTTAAATGATTTATCAGTAAGTTTTTACACATATTTTAATTATTGGAGTATCAGTTTACATATGCAGCACATTTGAATGGCTAATTGAGCTAGTACGGGCGCTTTAATAAAATTTACATTATTATTATTATTATTATTATTATTTATACTCTATATCGCATATATTACAAAACGTGTTTATTGTGTCTTCTGTTAAAAAATTCTGGATTCCACTATACGAGCGTGTATATGCACTGAGGTAGATCTAGTTGATGAAATTCTGGTATCCGGACTTCGATCGTGTACGTACAGGTTTCCTTTCAAAAGTCGGGAGTCAATTAAAGTAACAATGTTCAGATATATGTTGACAATATAAGTTGATATGTGTTGCCATGATAAAGTGAACCAAAGTTGTCGTCTGACCAATATAAATTAATTTAGCTTATTACCAATAATTAATTCCACTAAACTACAGCAGTCTTTTTGTTAGACGCCAGTACACTCGTAATAACTTGATCTTGTTATTCCAATACCCTCTCGATATATACTTGGTATATGATGATTGATGCGTCTTTGGAATATATCACGCTAGGAACAACAAGATAATTTTAATCACAATTTAACAGCTCACGATTGTTTCTACAATCACACAACCGTCCATGGGGTTTAAAAGAAAATTATCTTAAATTTTTATATATTTCTTTATAGACAAATAAATCAGAGAGAGTGTGTGTATGTGTGTGTGTGTTGTTTATGTATCATTGTATGTATGTAGATATATATGTGTCATTTTTCTAACAAGAGCCCGATGTCCCAAAAGCTTTTATTTCGTCCAGAGGATTAAGGGCGCCTCCGTAGTCTAGCTGTTAGCGCGTTGGATCACAGATCACTACTAGTAGTACCCGAGTTCGAACCTCGGCGTGGGCATATCTGAAGGGTGTTTCATATTTGACTTCGCTTCATTAGTTTTGGTGGTCGATCGGCTCATTTAGCCTACAGTGTGAGAAAAAGTGGCTGTAAAACATCAATCATCTTTGTCCAGAAATTGGCTTCTATAACTCTGATCGGGGTGTTTATCTCCACCACGTCGACGTCGTACAGTGACATATACACACAGACAATGACACATACTCAGCTAATGTACTACTGACAATACTGCATGGGTATGTAAAATTTAATCCCGATTGTTGTTTACAGAAGTGTAAAATAATATAATTATGTCTTGGTAATGAAACAGAACTATAATATAATCCGGTAACCTAGCTAGTGGTTATAGCCATATGTTCGACTTTGTGCTAAAGGATGGATTTGCTTTAACCGTCCAAGATCACAGGTTCTATCCCATCAAAAGATTGGCAATTTTTCAGGGATTTATATCTCGGCTTACAACATTGTAGGTTGGTTGATCAAGTTAAATGGAGCTACCGTCTCCAATGAAGTAATTTCTAAAGGTTAAAGATCTCCCGAGGACGTAATTACACTCTGCCAGTGACCACCTTCGGGGTATTTGCGGCTCCATCTTTCCGTACTGTTCCCCTGAGAGTAGTGAGTAATATTAACAGCCACTCGATAAGAAAGGGCCACACTAGAAATAAGTGCTCGCACTATGGTGTGCAATCCCCGTTTCATGATCAATTGATCGATCAATAAAGTGCTTTATTTAAAAAAATGTAGAACGATATAGTCCTTGATCGATATATTCAACATTCTGTGAGCTGAAGTTAATTTGAATCTATAATCGCCAATATGAATATTTAAGTTTACTTGAATGTTTTTAACCATTTCTTGTTACTTCCATGCAATCTGGATGACTCTTAAAATAAAATCATTTATTCCCATTTCATTCTAGGTCAATATTTTACAGATTTAAAGTTTTACAGATCAGTATTTACTTGTGGTTGAAGTTTAAACTATAACCAATCTGAAGAAAAAAAAAACAATTGCTTAATTAGTTAATATAAGTCTGCGATAATTTTAATAATTATTTAATAATAATAAAATATATAGAGTGTGTGTACTCTTGTGTATGTGAACATAATGGGTTCATGACCCAATTGCATCATAGCACAATTCACACTAGGGCCAACTACATTATAATTATCCAGCCAGCAGTGTAATGATTTTAGACTACGTGTTAACTTCCCGCTCGTGATATGATACTAACTGTGACTTTATTTAAATCTCGACCGAGTGAGTCTTCATCAAACTTGTGATATATTTCGCGTTCTTTTAGCCAAGCCAGTTGGCGGTATAGTGTGCTGCCAACCTTCAGGCTGTGTTAGCAATCCGAAACTCCATGCAATATTTAGTTCCTCCATAAAGTGTGTGGCGTCCTATAAATTAATCGTATTATTTCCCCGACTGCTTACTTCATTTGTCATAATATGTTCCAGATGTTACCATCACGAAGGCTGAATAAAATGTTCACTGGCTTTATTAAATTTCATGATTACTTGACAAAGTTAGCCCTTCACACACACACACACATACGCACTTTATCTGTTGGGGATGTAAAATAGGTCCCATGGATCATAAGTGGCTAGAAGGGGGGCAACAATAAATGACGTTTCTGTACTGCTATCAAGCCCGACATCACTCACTCGTTAACTTACTCACATCCTGAATAACAAAAACAAATTCACGTTTACTCCAACATTCATAGCCATGCACCAAAAGCAAACTCCATTTTTTGTTATATATTTTTTTCTTTATTTTTGACACATCTCGCAGCCATTGCTGTCCACATCGTAGTAGTAGTTTACCTAGTGCTGTACATAATACACTAACGTCAGAGTGGTGTAAGTTCTACACATCTGTGTCCACAAAAGAACCTCCCAACAACTAATGATGATGGCCGATTATAAACGAGGGGCAACATAAAGAAATGAAACAGAACTATGTACAAATTGCCTACAATTCGATCAGATGAGGTCATAAATACACACAGTCAGCCACCCTATATATATATATATATATATATATAAGTTTAATAATAATAATAATAACCACTCATCCTCAGTAATACAAGATAACGGCTGCAGTAGGAGCTAGACTTCTGGCAAAGTGGAGGTCAATTGGTGCATCTAATATATCTAAAACTGCAGATACTGCTGTGTCCAAGTGGTGTGTGTGTGTGTGTGTGTGTGTGTGTGTGTGTGCATTCTACTTGGTCTCGTAGATGCTCACAGGAGGTCTACTTGTTGTTATTTATATAAAACAAATTATAATAATTAGTTCAGGACTAACTAATGCCCACAACAGCTACATACTGATGGGAATACTGTTACATGTGTGTGTGTGTGTGCATAAATACATAAACTGACAGAATTGACCCAAGTTAATGAGATCGCTATGACAATCATTATGAATTATGACATACAGACAAGGACTCTGTGCCTTTAGAATCTAAAATCTGGACACATACGCACAATAACAGCTAGACTCTGTGGCTGTGGGGCTGATACACATGGCCATGTCAGTCTATGTTACAAATATATTAGGTATACATTATATACAAGTAGCTGTTCGGCTACAGCATTAATTATTTATTACCAAAAATGTGTTCACACACACAGCGTATAAACCCAGATAAAGACATAAGCACAGTATGAAACACACACACACACACACACACACACACACATATTCCTGCAAACACTTTCATGCACATGGAGAACAAATATGGACAAAATGTCAACTTAAAAAAGTGACAACAACTAGTTTTAAAAGCACGATGCATGACTGACAGCTGTCAAGAGACATCACTCCTGCTGAATGACGTGTGTCTGCGTTTTTGGCAATATCTTCTACATCTGAGAAAGACATCTTGTCATCCACTTCATACTTTAACTGGCCACACAGCATGACGAACAAACTGGCATCCGGCCTGAAGACTCTTTTAGAAGGTCAGCTTGCAGATCAACTCGCCAATTAGTCATAATATCTACCATGGAAGCACTGCTACCTACCCCATTATAAGATGGTATCAGAACTGCAGGATAACGTGAGGCACATCTTATAAGAACAGAAAAAAATCTAAATCAGTAAAACAGCCAGAGCCATACATTTTTCTGTGCATAAATAGGTGATAAAAACCAGACAAGTTGGTTGCCCGCAACCAGATATCATATCCCTCTAGGTCTTCCAATTAGTTCCTATTACCTTCAGTTTAATAATCAGTACACTTTGTTTAAACCAACTTGTAGGTGTCATAAAGCCACAAACATTAATAATTTATAACCTTAGATTGTATACATTATTAGACACATAAGAGATGCAGAACAATGTCAAAACTGACTTTCTTGGAAGTGTTACACGAGAGCAAACTGACTAATAAGGGTGAAATATTGACATAATACAAGCTTATTGGATGCGAAAATTTACCTATTATATATATATATATATATATAGACACACACACACACATATATATATATATATAATGACACCATTCTACACATATATTCAAAGCAAACTGCTCAGTATTTGTGACTTGGTTGTTCAAAAAGTTTAATTTGATCAAATTTAACACTTAGTTTTCAATTTTTTATGCAATAAAACTAAACCACATTATACTTATTTTTGGTAAAATGATAAGCTATCCTCAATCGTTTATCTTAACACTTCTGTCCTGTATCTGGAGAACAAAGGCTGTCCCTTGTCCGTAGTAATGAGTATAACATGGATTTCCCCGACATTCATTAATGGGATACAATAAACCTGATAAAACACGGCATATCACACCAAGGTCCGGTCATATCACACTGAGGTCCAGTCATATCACACTGAGGTCCAGTCATTACTTCATTATTATTTATTATATTACAAACTGAGGTACATATATCTGATTATTGACTTTCATCTTTTTCTTGCATCACGTCATTTTTAACATCAACATTAGTCACACACACACACACACACACACACACCAGTAAATTATCCATAACATGACATTGGCCGTGTTAAATACAGCACACATCACCCAACTGGCTCACAATATACAACCCTCCTCCCCACTATACAGTCACCATTCGAATAAGCTGTGATCAAATCATAACATAACTCATTAACTTGAGTCACTCACTCATCTGTCAGGTTGTAGTTTGGTACAGTCTGGACTTGGGAAAGCACTACGGGTCAGAAGGATTGTGTAGTATTAATATTCTGGTGTCAAAATGCTCTGGAAAGTAAATATCAGAAACGATGGTTTTCAAGGAAACTATTTCTATGATATCATGAACACCAAATGACAAATATGGGGAGAATAGCTGGCCATTATACATTAATTGATACTGCATAGTAAAGGTTTAGAGGTAAAAGATGACTCCCGTATACAAGCTTCTTACCGACGTAGGCGACCAGATTCGATTTCAGGCCGAGCAAGTTTATTTAGAGAGCCAATCACCGACACATTTTGTGTACAGATGTTCACCGACGATCAATGCAACTTTTCTCAACGCCATTTCTTGCTCCGGCTGGAGTTTCCACACGATTTGAAGTATTTTCAGGGATGCCAATGGAAAACAATGACGAACGGACAATCCACACAGGTGGCGGTTCACTGGAAGCACCCCTTCTCAGAAAAACTCGGAAATCTGCAGACATCCCTGATTTTCAGTTAAACGTAAAAATGCCCCTATGATGCCTATGCTCAGTTAGAATTAGAATGCCGCCATTTAATGCTGGTTCAAAACGCAACATTGTAGTGTATGATTTGAATACCAATGTAATAACACAACATCCACAAAAACATTAAAAAACAAGAACTATTACTGATCTGCCTGGTTAAGTCAGCCAGAACTGTGTTCTTGTAGTGCTGAACTGGAATCACATGTAAAATTTTGAAAATAAAACCACACATGCATTATCCATTTGAAGGTATGTTCAAAAGATGAGTGGCAAAGTTGGATACTAAGATGTTCTACATACACATTTGATGGTGGCATCTGGTGAATGAATTCAGGATTCTGACTCGTACAAACTCGAACAAATCAGTTATCACCATCACAAGTTTGAAAAAAAAAGATCACTGAACTGATATAAGGCACAGGTCATAGAAAAACCAATAATTGTTATTACTTATTCAATATTATACAACAATAACAAAATATAGAGGGTTAAAAACAACTAAAGAATGTGCAACGGAAAAAAAAAACCAGACATAGACAATTTGATATTCATTTGAAACCTTTGTGGTGTTTGTATCCGTGAAAGTATTTTTAATCTCAATCCATTTGACAAGAATTCAAAATCCCTGAAAATTTCATTATTAAATTTGCCCTCACAGAACCAGTTTTGTGAAAATTTCTGTACGTCATGGCTTAAATATTGGAAGGTCATAGCAGGAAGGTCACCAAAGAAAAGTTCAGAGCAGATTGCACACAATTTTGTTATTGAAGAAAGTGACATCTCGGCTATAAATTTACATCAAAACACCCTTCTTTTGATGCTCAGATTATAATAAATCAAATCCATATTTGAACTTTAAGTGACTTCTGTGTGTTCTATACATGGACTGTATGACAGCATGATGAGATGTACAAAGTAAATGTGTTATTAAAATGGAAATACATATGCTTATTCATATGTTCTATTAATTCTCTCATTCACAACAATATATTCGTATATGCATTGATGATATTAATAAGTTTTCATATTTTATACCAATTGTTCTTATTCACCTGCATACTCATTTAAATTAATAGAAATATGAAGTATTCAAATAGTCAGACCCTGTATGTCCCTCCACACCAAGATCTGTATCATACATCCAAGTTAATCTGTAGGACAAATTACATTTAGATTATATCAAAAACACATTTCCATGTTACGTCTGGGAACAAATATTAACATTAACATTATGACTCAAAACTTATATTTCAGGTAAGCTCAAATTTATGATAAAGTGTGTTTGGTAACAGAAATATATTTTCCATACATAATGAGTTTGCACAATGCCATATAAGTTATTATTATTTACTGGGCCCAGAAGGTATCAGGGAAATGGAATACAACTAATAAAGTGCAAAAATACATTTCAGCTTTAGCGGATAAAAGGAAAATACATCATTAAGAAATGGGAAGTGCTAATGACATGAAGGGGACAATCACTATAGATACCCCACATGTATGACCCACACACACACACACAGGCACACACACACTAAGCCAATATCAGTTAGGTGGCCAGTCTGAGCTAGACTCATATATATAATATGTAGCACCACTTTCTAAATACCAGTGATATAACACACTACAGCATGCTGCATAAAAGACAGCTAGCTGTGATTAAAGCAACAACAACTGCAGCAACAACAACAACAACAATTGACACAATACATACTCTGACAGGACTAGAGGACTACTGCTGTTGTTCTACTGGATGTAGACAACTGGTGCTGACCATTAGCAGAGAGCCAGGTCAGACACACCGTGTACAAAAAAGACATCGATGAGTTCTTTGGACATCTCTTAATTAGGTTTCTAAAGTCACACTAACACAACAGCGCAACCAACAAGAAACCTTTGGCACATTGTGACGATGATGTAAAGTTGATGAATGTGTAACAATTTAACTAACTAATATTATAATATTAAAATTAGTATAAAAAAAGGATAAATACACGAACAGAAACTTACAGGCATTGACAGATGTGTGTGTGTGTGTGCTTCTGTCTGTATCTGTCTGTATATCAACCAATCAGGCGTTTCATCATTAACCACAGGCATACCAGGGCAAGTGCGCACAACCATAAACAAATAATAATATGTAGACTTTGTCCTCAACAATAGGTTTTTGCTGGAAGAAGCAGACAGTTTTAGACCAGCTAAAACCCATCAATGGTAACAGACATTAATAGACGCATAGACTGGCTGAAACAGTCAAACTGCTGCAACCCCCAGTCAGCCCGGTCACAGGCAAACCACAGACTGTTAACGACCACACAGTCAGCAAACCAGCCACAGTGCCATCTGTCAAATGAAACAGCTACCAACCAAACTGATTGCATATAGTCAAAGCATAACATAAACTACAATAAATTACAGACATACTCGTATACAAATCGTGCACACCACCGACCACTGACGTGCCAGATGACCGTTGTTCTGCACACTCACACTACATCCGAAGTTGTGGTTTCTCTCATGAAGAACGCAGGCAAAATAAACGCACCCTATCTCATGCATGCCTGTGCATTATGACACATCACGAGTTGTTTCAGCAATCAATCAATCGCAGCAGCATGGCAATGAGTATATGTTAATATCCATCAACCATATCCAAATTAGATTTGTTGCTCACATCAACAATGGGATCGCCACAACTTGATTGATTCACACCACACTACAACATTTTGTCTTGACGATGTTCTGCTGTTGTGGATTCTGCGCCGTGTTGGCCTGTTCCTCTTCCATGCTGCAGTCAGCATGTGCTATTAAGCCATTTTTATTGATGTCCGTCTTGATTCTGTCCTTGGGACGTTTGCGAAATTTGATTCCCGACACGTCGTGTGGTCTCTGCATTGGTAGCACAGTGGTGCCTGAGTCTTTGTGCTTACTTGCAGAGAAACGTTCCATCAGATCTGAGAAATCCTTTGACCTGACGTGGATGATTCTGGATCTAGCTTTGTTCTCCTCATTCAGGGCAGCTTCCATGTCCTTATTAGAGGGCGTGGCTGGTTGCGGAGAGGTGCCCTGTCGTCACTGACGAGTCCACCACATATTTATTACTACGACTGCTGTTTGTGCTAGTCAGGCTAAGATTTGACATGTTAGAAGCTATACTAATGTTGCTAACTTTGCGTCCAACTTCACTTTGTGAGTTGTCACGATCACTTGATGAATCTCGCTTTCCCAACAGGGAACTCGTTGGGCTGACACCATTCTGCTTCATGCCTGTGTGTCGACCCGACGATTTACTGCTGTTTGATTTTTGCGAACCTTTCTGTTCAGTCCTTGTTGATTTATTCCTCGATGCTCGGCCACTGACACCAGTCACACAACTTCCGCCGAACAGACGCCCACTACCACCACTGAAGCCACTCTGGCCACCGTCAGTATCGCTGGAGTGATCGCTACTGTCCCGGCGATACATATCCCCAGGGAACTTCTCACGTCGTCGCCTTGATTCGGTGTCATCAGTGTCACTGGTATCCGAGCTGCTATGACTTGCCCCACGCTGGGCTTTGGTCAGTCTCTTGCGACGCATCTCATATTTACGTATCACCTCTGGAGACTGATGTGTGCTCCTTGCCAGAGTCTGCGTGCTGAGGACAGGTGGCATCAGGTCCTCCTCTTCGGACTCACCTTCCTCAAAGATTTGATTGAGTAGCTGGGGTGAACTGCGCACCGAGTGTAGAGGTCTGACAGGCATGAGGCGTTTTGGTGGTGGAACAGCACCAGAAGGTGAGTCCTTCTCCTTGCTGCTAGTGCTTCTTGTGTCTGAGTCATCGCTGAGGCTCTCCTCCATGTAGCTCTGTCGTCTGATGTCCTGAGACAAGCCCTTCGTTTCGATGATCTCCTCGATCTCGTCCATATCTTCGTCACCCTCCTCAAGCACTTCCTCCTGGATCATGGAGCACTTGTGTAAGAGGAATGGATGTTCCACTGGTGTACTGGCACGCTGTGCTGGTGCCGATGATGGCACCTTTGGCGGCGCAGTCAATGGGGAGTCACCCGGCAATGAGCCATCACATTTGGAACGTTCTGCTGACTTTGCACTGAAATGAACCAAAACAACAATAAGAAGATTGAAAACAGCTAAACATTATCTAGAAAACTCACAAAAAGTTACATGCCATAAATAATCATCCACTATCATGAACACTTCATTTAATTAAAATATTATTCATCATAATTACCAAACAATAGCAACAATATTCAACTCCATAATACTAATAATAGCATCAATTATTAGTTAAAAACTAAGTGCTCTTGTCCACTGTACAGTAAAACCTTTCTCCATAACTACTAGAGGGATAATTCATAACTAATCTCGCTGACTGACAACGTACATCAACAGAGCAATATGGAAAAGTGAGTGTCAAGCCATATTATAAAAAGCCAACCATTCCGCGGCTCAATTAGCCATTCATTTCTGATTCACGAATAAAAAAGAACAATTTTAATTCTAACTGTTCACATTTTGTTTATGTCAACTTTTAAAATATATTAAAATTACTTTGTTAGTGAGAAGGACCATTTGTTAGGAAGGTGGTAGCATGGGAAACTGTATTTGGTCACCATCCGCTTTAAGGTACAGAAGGGCCTGTTTAATGCATTTTGCATGATCAAGATAATATCTAGAGGGAGGATATATCTGTGATTCAGTTAGCTGAATTTTATTTATTTCAATAAGTTTCAAATCACTGAATATCTAGTACTTTACTTTAAACATTCCAATAGCTGGATAAGTTGAATGGGGCAATTTTTTTAATTAATTTTATTTTACACCTAATCTAAACCAAGCACTTTGCCCTCTGATCATGGCTGAGCACGGCAAATTCTGATTTCCAGTTTCTGGCTGCCACTGACCGATGGTGCCCATATATAGGGTTCAGTGAGTAAGGGAGTGAGCGAGTGAAACATAAACACAAGAACTGATAGATTTAAACCAAGATTCTTCCCACATCACAGCTCACTACTCTGTTACTGAATCCGAACAATCTACCCATAATTACGTGAAAACAATACAGAATATAAATCCAATCAATGTCTATGACAATATGGATATGCACAAACAAGTTCACTCTTGTTATTATTAATAATAATAATAACACTTATATATAATAAAACCATCCCTCACTAGCAGGAACCATTCGAAATCTTTGAACAGTGTTACCCAATAATGTATAAAGATCTAAAACCAAAAATTATATTTGGGTGATCCACATTATTTATTGGTAAAAGCAACCTTGAACAGGTTTTTTTTGGAACAAATTAAAAAATTTCAAGAGAAACAATTTCCTTCCAAAATCTGGTGGCAGCCTAGTCCACAAAACAGCTAATAAAAGATAAATACAAGACTACACCATGTTTCAGTAAGCAAAAATAACGAGCAAAATCAAATCACAACACACTTCGAAAGGCTTTAAGCATACTGGTGAGCAATGTCTTTGGCAATAACAACACGTCGCTGGACTAATGCCAAAGTTATTCGCTAATCAGTTCCCTGCTGTAGAGGTCCGATTAGAACAAACTAATCAGAATCATCACTGAATGGATGACTGCGTTATATGTATCACAAAGCATTTGCTGAGCTAAGTCTACTTATCAGGTTGAAAGGTGATCTAATTTTTGCTGACTATATTACCCATTGTCTCATTATGATGTGTTGGTTGTAGGTTTAAAGCAGCGTCGCCGAGCTTCTACACGTTTCAACCTAAATGGATGTAGCGTGACATCTGTAAACAGTAACACTTTCGAGGTGAACGGTTTACACCGAGGAAGCAATCCACAATAAAATCATGTGCCAGTGTTGAAATGGCCAGTGAAACAATGCGAAAATAGTGACGGGTGAATACCGCATAAAGAATTATATAGTGAGAGATTATCTGACAAAGTACCTGAGTATCTTGAACTGCAAGTACCTGGAGTGTAGATCAAGGCTGTATTATAATAACAGCAATTGTAAAGTTTATTATTCGCCCACTAATTATGGAGGATGTGTTCCATCTTACATATTACATCCCTATTTTCTGGTAGATGACACCAGGAGAAACAACGAGAATATTTATCAAAGTAATAAACAAAATGCTTAAATGATAAATGGCGGATGATCACATCTGATTTGAAAACCCTCAGAAAATGAAATAATACACACACCTGTATATTTACAAATATCTGAGAATGAACTTTTTCAAATTTCTAGAATACACATTCATAGATCCGGATAGGGCGACAGCTAAGCAATGTCACTCGGGAACCTTTAATAGAAGATAAATCTGACTAAACTGTTTTTGAAAGAACTCTATTGGATTGTGATATTCTCGATCATAGGGGACTATGAAATTCTGGATCATTTAATGACTCACTTTTTAACTAACAATTACAACAACACCTAAAATAATGCACTGAAAGAGTGTTTCAATCCACGGATGAGTGAATTATTTGCCCAAAAACCATCACAACTAAATTTTGTTTACAAAATACAACCTAACTTATTGTTTAATAATTATGTTATCTGATAATACTAACAGACATTCAGATACTTGTTTTATGACAGCATTAGGCTGTCTTTTTAGATTTTCATGGCCTGTGTTCGGAAGGTACAGCATCTCACTTCTTATGTCACCGATCAGTTCTAGAATATATTTATGTCTATTTAGTGGATTAAAGTCTAAACAAAGTAACAACTTAAGTGGGTCTGAATTATCAGTGTCACTTTCTGATATTTAGTATGTAATTAAAGTTCAATAAGAGCTTATGCAATTGTACATTTCTTCCCTTCGCGTAAAGATATGGAAAGAGTGATCCCTTGGATATTAGGAATAATAGTTCAGATGCTAATCCGAGCCACATTCCTCATATCTGTATCCATTTGCATCAACTTCCATCATCAACCTTCATGCTTGCATTTGAAACCCCCAAAACACCGATATATATATATATAGATCGTAACCTTATTGTATGACTGTATAGTTCACGGATAATAAACAAAACATAAACAAAATGATAAATAATATAAAATAAAACACCTGAAGGTGTCAAAGCATCTCACTTATAGTAGATTGTATCTGCGCATTCACCAGATCTTATCTGCACATTCACCAGATCTTATCTGCGCATTCACCAGATCTTATCTGCACATTCACCAGATCTTATCTGCACATTCACCAGATTTGGTGCACGACGGGGTTTTCTTCTGTACAGCAAATCAATACTCTAAATATTATTATTTCTATAAATTTAAATAGATAAATACATCTTGCCGAAAGAAAATATTTGAAAAACCAAACCTCTTTATCATAACAAAAAGACAACATCAGATCATGATATAACTGACGTCGTTTGTTAGGCGTTGATGGAACAATATTTTAAAATTACCTAGATTATTTTCTAAGGTTATTACGGTATCTTTTAAATGTGACGTTTAGCTAAACAGCAGATGTCAACGTGGGTAAGTAGTCCCACGCAGTACCCATGATGCCACGGAAACAGTATATATCTAAATAACAAAAAAGACAAGAGCTAGAGATAGTAGCAAGGCAATGGTGGCATTTAGAACAACTTAAGTAAAAGTTATTATTAATAGAGATGTGACATATTTCAGTATAACTCTACCTCAGTGTTGGAGTTTAGAAGTGCCTACCACTGACACTAATTAATCTAAGTGATTTAAACACAAGAACCATTATGTAATTAGTTATAACTGTAAAGTGACCTGTTATGATAATAGCTGTATAATAACCAGTTATATTAGACCTCTGGCACGCAATAGAACGACTCCTACTAGTCTTCTGTCATGTTTTATTCGGTTAAAATAAACCTAATATTTTTAGTGCATGTTATATTCAAACACTTCCCAGAAAAAAATGGACTTTTCTCATCTTCTGTGTCTGGTTTTTAAAATTATGTTTTCCTTTGTATTTTCCATGACGTGAACAAACCATGTTATATATATATATATATATATATATATTCTAGTTCCCAGGAACATAACCAAAAAAGGACATATTTGGGACCAAAGCCACTGACGAGACTTATCACATAAATAAAATTCGAAATAAATAAATGAGTAATCAACAATAACAAAAGGCAACTAAACCAAGTCATCACCTGAAACGAGAAATATCTCACACCACAAATCCAACGACCTAAATCACCATCCGAGGGGAATGGATAAAGAAAGAGTCAGAGAGAGAGAGAGAGAGAGAGAGAGCTTTTAATGCGTTTTTGTCATCCTTAACTTACACAGCATTCATCTGAAATTGGAAAGACGAGCAACAAAATAACGGTGCTACAAGCACCAGCAGCAGAAAGGGATTCCCTGATTGGCTGGATTCGGTGACACTGGAGATGATGGCAGCGATGGTATTGTGGCTAACGGCGGCGGAATCTTGCCAAGGCTGTAATGGACAGTAACGCCTGTTAGTAGTCATCAGTATACCGGCTTCAATTGACAGGCAGCTTGTGTGAATGCTGCAAATATCAGCAACACAGACAGACAGACAGACAGACAGACAGACAGACAGACAGACAGACAGAGACAGACAGAGACAGACAGACAGACAGACAGACAGACAGACAGACACAGACAGACACAGACAGACAAACACACACACACACACACACACACACACAGACAGTCTGTATATATTGGTTAAGGGAAAACAATAAGCAGCCTTAATTATATAAAGTTCTCATTTTAATCATCACTAATAAATATGGTAAAAACATCTTGTTTTCATTATCTTCATCATCGTCGTCATGATAATAATAATAATAATAATAATAATAATAATAATAATACAATCCTTTATGTATTTATACTAGTTGGGGCTAAGGACATTATTAATTAATTTACTATTAATTTATAATCAAGCAGCATGGTCAGGTTCCTAACTGTCGGATCAGAAACAAGAATCACATTGATTTGAGCTCACCACTTTCTTCTTGACTAAGTATCAGCCATGAATTCCACAAATAAACATTTAACTTGCATTTCCTTGTTAACCAGTATATACACATATATGGAATAGGTAACCAGTACGTGAGAATTACCAAAACTGAAAACATAAACTCCACACACACACACACACACACACACACACATGCCAAAATACAGATGTCACGATGTACATAAACCACACACCATCAAGGGGTTGGGGGTCAATTATAAAGGAATTCAATAACTGTATAATTACTCTGAAAATTATGTAACTCAGGCATGATATTTAAAATATTAGTTAAAGGAAATCAATATTAAAATCGTTGGACTGCTCAATCTAAAGTGATTTCGGCTTTAATTGGAACCGTGTTAAACGTTTGATACGAGACAACACAAAATGGATGTGATAATTAACAACATATAAAAGGGTGAATAAAAAGATGAAAATTGACCATCTTCCATCTGATAATAATATAGTTATCAATACTGTTTTCCTACAGGTTCCCTCCTCAGTTGGCGGGTGACATCCTACAACAAAAACAACTAAAAAGAAATCTATCAACTAATCGGACACATAATTAATAAACAAAGAGCGTCCTCATACAAACGGATGGACGGGGGGATGCAATTAGTATCATATCAAAGATTAGTCAGAGCTCTGACTACGTTATAACATCACTCTGTGTTACCGATATCTTACTACCAGTGCACTAACTGGATGTGGTAACCAACACATGCAATAAAGTTGGAACTATTTCTCTTTGGGAGGGGAGGGATAATAAAGGGAGTAGGCTTTTAAGAGCTGAGCTGGGTCGTTTAGTCTCGGCATTGGTCGGTCATACGAACACCGGTCTGACCCAAGATTCGAACCCATCACCCAGAGGTTTACAGTACAGTGCACTAACAACTGCAACATGTGTATGCCCCCCAGTAGGCTGTTAGAAGTAGATCTCCGGGGAGATCTACTGTAATGTCAAACTATTGTTTTTTTCTCTGTGTTTTATAATTTCGTTCTCGCATGAAACTAAAACTTGTCCAAAACCGATGATCAGTTAATAAAATATTTTGATAATGTTTGATCTATGTTCAGTATTAGGGAAATATTCTCCACATTTTAATATCCACACAGACACAAGAGTGATGACACCAGTATGATATTATCAGCTATCCTCCGAAGGTCTCGGGTTTAGAATTAAACATCAATAAACATAATTTGGGACTGGAAATAATTGCAAATTTATCTAGTTCTGTGCCCGTACTTGATTACTGTAGCCCTAAGAAAACAATGATAACGATCAAATATCTATTAAAAATTGTATCTGTTATTGACTATTTATGGTAATCATAATTTTGAAATAGTAAATAACATAATTTTGTAGTAATCATAGTTTTGAAATATTAAATAACAATAAACATAATTTTGGACTGGAAATAATTGCAAATTGATCTCGTTCTGTGCCCGTACTTGATTATCGTAGCCCCTAGAAAACAACTATAACGATCAAACATCTATTATTGGTATGTCAAACACATTCAATTATTAACTACGACAATGATGACACAATGCACGAGGCTCACCGTGGTGTCAGTGCTAGTGGCTTGAGGTTTGGCTTTGGATTTGGTGGTTGAAATCTTTTCTGTCCAGCGTTGGTCTTGGTCACCATGGCGATGTGGGCCTGTTTCTCACGTTGTTTCCGCAGACGGCTTTCAGCCAGCAGGTAGTAGGTGGCCGTGATGTGGTTGTAGGCATTCTGCTCCAATGCTCTGAAATCGCAATCAATAATCAACAAATCAGTTAAAATGAAGAGAAAAAAACACAACATACAGTAACACCTCTCTTAAGAAACCATCATCATATACGGATGGATACAGTTGGG
Organism: Paralvinella palmiformis; assembly: GCA_025642065.1. Classification (NCBI taxonomy): domain Eukaryota; kingdom Metazoa; phylum Annelida; class Polychaeta; order Terebellida; family Alvinellidae; genus Paralvinella; species Paralvinella palmiformis. The sequence goes on from JAODUP010000061.1 coordinate 508,199, forward strand.
GCCATTAGACGGATGTGATGCACAAATATTGATGATTATGTATAAAATGGAATTATGTGCCAAAACCTCATTATTATTATTAATTATTATTATATAAAATGCAAATATGTGTGTCTATGTGCATGTGTGTGTCTACAGAATAACATCAAATTCAGCATTAATATGACACGACATCTTTGTTAAGCGAATCCATTAATTAGTGGGATATATGAGCACATCGCAGATCAATCTTTGATAGAACACACATGGACACCCCCCCCTCATTTTCTTGTGTTACTCAGTATACTTTCAACAGTTTCATTCTACAAGTACACCACCTGAATTTTTTCTTGGGGGGGGAAGGGGGGGTTGATACATATTATTTTGTAAGGATGCTAACACAATTTTGTATGGTATATCACATCTACAATAAACACACGGTGGCATTATGGTAGACAGTTGTCCTCACTAGATGACAGGATAGTGGCCCTGATTCAAGAGATTTGGCTTCTCATCACTTTCTGAGAATCATTGTTGAGCTAGTTATGTCCAATGAAGCATTCTAAAAACATTAACTGTTGTTGTGTTCAAAGTGTTTGTTTAGTTTGAGTAATGGTTTTACCAGAGGACTTAACTATCTAGAGAAATGTGATGATTTGAGTTTTTACTAAATCCCTTACAGATGGATGAAAAATGATCCTACAGACACAGTCGGCACTGGAATCTGATCTCACCATTCGATGATCTACATAGCAACACTTTACTAAGAGGATCAAGGGGGTTGGTTACCAAATAGTGTTCAAATGTATTCCCAATAACACACCAATAATATTACTCAGTAAAACATAATGTTGCTGTGCAAGATGTTGGAGGTTTGAATCCCGGCCGTGGCACTATAGCTGAATAGGTAACAGGGGAGGTTCTCTTAACCAAATATGTCATCTATTCTAAAATATAAATATGTTTAGAATTAGTCTTTGTGGTGAAGCAGTAAATTACAGACCAGGTGTGTCTCCCTCATTTGAGGTAGCCAGCCATGAAAAAAAAAACCCTGCCTTTTGGCCATTATTAATATTATTATTATTATTTGTACCAAATGAATTCTAATCAGGATACCTTTCCTAGAAGTTTCAAAGTGGGTCTGCCCTTATTAATATCATCCTTTGAGATGATTTCTCTGTCACTTGATCTCTCTTTCATGCTTCAGTGAATCAGTGATGACAAAAACTAACAACAAGCCAATATATTGATCTACTGTTGAGTACTGGCTGTTAGCTTTATCTAGTGGTACAGTTGTTATGGAGTACTGCATCGCAAAAACACAGGTCACAGGACTGAATATCAGTGTGACCCATTCCGTGAGATGTTACACTCATCAGTAAAAAGCTTTGGCCATATCATATCATTTCCCTAGGAACTCATCCACTAGCCATTTGTTTCCGGTGAGGCCAGCAAACACTAAACATTACATTTATTCACTAATCAACTATCAGTAGACATGACAATATTTACATCTCGTCCCAATATTGTTTACATATATATCACTACTCAATCACAGGCCATCAGGTCACTTACAGGATATATCACCACTTTACCTATTGCTAACCCCACTATACTGTTAATATTTTACCCACATTAGTACACCACAACCATTATAAACACAAAGCTATTCTTTGTGACAATTCATAATATTATTATTATTATCAATACTCTCGAACCTAGTCTATATTATTACTTTTACAACCAACTTCTCTGTACCCAAATGATAATAAAATAATAATAATAATGCAGGTTTAAACAAAACACCCTTCAAAGGTACATCAACATAAAGACTACATCTAGATATATAGTTATAAAACAAACTTATGAGTCATACAAATATAAATACACAATACATTCATATTACACTTTAATGAAGCTTCGTAATAACACACATCATATATGAACACATTTTAAGAGAGTTGCATAACACTATCAGTAACACATAGAGAAATAGACTAAATGCTGGCTCTGAGGGATACTGAGCTTAGAGTTGAGTTGAATTGAGTAGACTCAGCACTCGTTACAACTGCGACATACGGCTGAGGGATGACATCTCAGGGAAATACTGGTAAGAGCCAGATTCTCACTAAACTAGCTACGAACCATATTTCAAACCACAACCTGGAGGTTTGCAGTGCAGTACTCCAACCACTATGTCAACGGAATGTCGTTGTACTGATCTTAGAATTTGGTGTTAGCATGAAATTATTTGCCAAGCTGAATTGAGATCTGGGGTCATAGTGTGATCATAGAACACAGTACTGGCCTGTAAATGGGAATGAAAGATGAACTGGCATGACACATGGTGAGATATGTCAACCGTGCACTCAAACAATGCCATACAGTTTGCATAATACAAGTAACAGTAACTATATGAAGTGAAATTTATATCCAGGCTATTAAATATATCTTCTGGAACTACTGATGTTTTTGTTACACAATAACAGACCTGGTGAGAAAAAAAAACACCTAAATTACGTATCAATGCTGTCACAATTAGGGATGAAGTGCCATACCACCCATATAGATCTCATGCCATCATTATTCTATCACATCACCACAACATGTTCATTCTATCACATCACCACAACATGCCCCAAACATGTGACCCCTAGTTCACATCTAATCATAGTGCCCACATTATATCACCACACCACATACACCAGCAAAGTCCACTATATCACACTCTGACCCCACCAGACGACCTGACCTACCTAAGTATCTCCTCCTTTGATGCCATCTTCCTAGTAACCATCTTACTGATGATGAGGCTGTGCTCCTCGGGTGTTAGGTGCTCCCAGGAGATCAGAGGTAGGAGAGGCAGCGGAGCCGGATCACCCCGCGTCAGCCAATGATGATTGAGGATGTCCTGTAGACTGGCTCGCTTCTTTGGGTCACGCACCAACATCTTACTGAGGAGACTAAATGATGACAAAGACAACAGAGATAATAGATCATCATCATCATCACACACACACACACACACACTGGTTAATATGCATATTACTGTGTGAGGGAAAACATTCTTTGCTTTAATAACATAAATAGTATCATAGAGTTAAAAATTTATTAACCTACACATACACACCAACAAACACACACAAAAAACACAGACATACCAACACATGAATCTATTCCGAAAAGGGAAGGCAGCTGAACAAATTTAGTTTCAATAATATCTATAAACAAGTTACTTTTCCACTTATCAGAGTTATGGTAGTTCTTCAGGAAATAGATTTATATTTATTCCCTGTGCGAAGAACATTATTCAAAAATTGTTACTTTTTTCTATTTTAGAGAATGGATGAGGATATTCTGTTCAGAATGCAGACTGATATTTTCTATATGAAATAAACATGAAGTTTATTTTGTATTTCACATTGGAATTTGACACAGGTCTGCACTAACCTTGGTAACAACTTGTTTACAAAACAGTACATGAAAAATGTATTTGGAATTTAAACAGGTCTAATATTTTAATTTTTTTTAATGATCTATAAAGATCATATAAATTTTGTTTTTCACATGAAGTCTAATAACCATGTATTTTATTTGCCCTATATTTAGTCTAAATTTGTACAAAATAAATTTATTTGATAATTTAATCCTACTTGACCTTTTTACATAATAAATTTACTTCTGGCCTGGAACCATAGCCTGGATTATCAATGAAATACACCATTACACTGTTACATTACAATTTATATTATTTATATAAAATTAAATAAAGTATATGACCTAGACCAGAACCTTCAGTAATGCTACACTATACATTACACAAGGATGATGTTTTCTCCATTTTTAATATAGTGGGTTCTATCTGTGAGGTTATAACTGGAACCATTTATTTTTTTCTTGTAGGCCATAAATATTTATTTCAGGTCTCGTATCAAAGCCATGGAATATCACAAAGACTCTGAGGCTATTATAATTTTTTTTTGGTTTAGTACCTTACCAGGTAGACGATGGAATAAATCGTACAATGTTCTGTTGACAACCAGATTGATGCTTGTATACACGGTATTTTTATGTTGTAAAATTTACCACTTCGATCAAATTGACCACATGACATTGTAAGTTGGATTAATCTCTGCAAAAGTGAATCCAGTCATAACCAAATAACACAAGTTAAGACTCGAATGGCATGATGCCAGAAAAATACCATTTGCGTTTTATTGGCATCACATCAACAGAAATACTCATTTAGTATAAATCTTCATACAGCATGATTCACCTATGTTAGAGAACTATATTTCTAAAGTTGTATGACATCTGACTTAGCCTGCAAATTTTAGTTTAATATCCCCGATAAACCAAATTAATTTTTATTCGTGTTGTATCACACTGATTCTAGTCAAGAACCGCTTTCATTAGAGATCAAGATAGAGTGATGTAAAAATTTATATCATAACAGGTCATCATTTGTTGTGTTCAAGATACTGAAGGTGATAATATAGGCACACTGATGTGATATAGGCTGTAAAGTAATGTACATTGTAACTCACTAAATATTTACTCTACACAGGGTTCATACACATTTTGACATCTCAGATTCCAGGACTTTCCAGGACCTTCCAATGTAAAATTCAAGGACTTTTTCAATGAACTTTTAATGCGCAAAGATATACCCATATGTAATGACTGAATTCCTGTACACTTATGATTAGAAATATAGATCTATATGTCCAAATTCCAGGACTTTCAAGGAAATCTAAAAAAATTCCAGGATTTTCCAGGTCTGGAATCCAAATTTTCAAATTCCAGGATTTTCCAGGTTTTCAAGGACCTGTGCGAACCCTGCTACATTATGCAAATGTTTTTTGTTGTTGTTGAAATTATGTGTAGCAAAAGCCAGACTTATATCATTACCACAAGACACACATTTATATATATATATATATATATATATATATATATATCCTATAAAAAAAGTTAAAGGGATAGTCCACCCTCACAATTTATTTTAGGACTAATACAGCTATACTCACAAATATAATAAATAATATCAAAATGTGTAAATGATCACCCACATATTAAATAATACAGAGACCAGAAGCTGATGAATGCTGACGTCACTTCAGCATACCCGGTTGACCTGAAGTCTGTAGAGCCCGTACAAAAGCATGTAAACAAGTGTGAGCAAAGAATTATTCCAGAACGTGACACAACTGCGTTGTTAAAATTACGTCGCGAATGACATGCAGCCATATTAGTTTGAGCCAGAAGGAATCTGACAAGAGGAAGATGATTCAAAATGGCTCTGATATTAATGCTCAAGATAACTATAATCCGCGTCAGTAAAGAGATCGCCTGTGTGACGTCAGAGCATTTCAGTTTTCTCCTTCCCGCCTTCGAATCTGGCTTCCAGTGCAGCCGTAATGGCGGCCCTCCAGTAATTTGGATTATTTCCCTATATCTATGATACCAGGTATATTTCGTGATTATTATTGTGGAATTTTTGGTTACTGTTCTAAGCATTACATATTTTAAAATATTTTCTGAGGATGGACTGTTCCTTTAAGCACTATTTCACCTAGAAGTTGAACTGAGGTAATATTAACCTTCATATAGATACTTTTACACAGCATTTTAGCAACTGAATGGAAAGCAGGTTACCAGTTATTATAATGTGTAAATGAATCGCTAAATTACTGATTGCCACAATGGATGTGTAAAATTCATTTACATTTCTCAGCACATCAAATACACAATTAGTATATTCTAACTTCATTTCATCATTTCCAGTCTTATTAGAACCTGATAGTCATTGTTGATGCAGAAAAATTCACTCTTCCATATAATACTGCCATTTTTTGCTAAACATCTGATGGACTGATGACACGTGAATGGAGATAAATATTCTATAAACATGCAGAAACAACAACACTTAGCAAAAACACTACTATCTCTTTCTACCACGACTCACTTTTGACACTCCTTCGAGACATTAGAAGGTATTTTGTATTTACAATCCATAATCATTATCAGTGTCTCGCTGTCGTTCGCTTCCTGAAATGGCAACTCTCCACACACCAACATATAAAGGATGACACCAAGGCTCCAGACATCTGGAAAAAGAGATAATGGGATGATTAATTGACAATCTTTTAATGGAAGAACAAGCCTGTGACAAGATTGTAGAAAACAAATTATATATCTAGGATGGTTTATATTTAAGTTTCTACGACAACATGCTAATGATAAAATTATCTATAAAATGTTCTATCCGCACTAACAGACCAGGACAACATTTACATATATGGGACTACCATAGATTGTTTGTTATAAAAAAGAATAAAAGAATTTTTGAATTCATCAATCTATTATCTATCATTTTCTAAGAATCCCCCCCCCCCCAGCAGAACCAGGGCCAACAGAGGATAAACTCCAATTTCTCACCAATTTTATGTTCATCGGAGACAGAGACATAAAATTTGTTATTCTGCTTTCCATCAAATATTTACAAACTGACATTTTGAATATTTTCACACATAACATGAGCTAGTGACAAGAACAAACAATGTAGGATCAGGGCAACATTAAATGTTTGTTAGTATGTTGATCCAAATGATGAAACAATACATAATAAACATAGTTTTAATTAAAACACAGCTTCATCAGTTTGTATTTTTTTTTAAAAATACAACATTAAAGTGATCTGTGTGTAAACGGAATGAGATATTAAAGACTAGGATATGTTGGTAACATATTAATCATATGACAAAACTTGCGAGAAAAAAGTTTACATCTGATTTTCCCCACTAAGATGTTCGTATGCTACAATTAGTCTATCTTAATCCAAACAGTGGACTGCTGCTGTCTGACTTTTGCTGAGCAAATCCCATTGAAATTTTCATGAAATAAAAAGGCTTTATCTAATCCTGCCATTCCTATCCTAAGTTGGTGTTTAAGTCCCCTAAGTTTTTCTCACTTAAATCTGGACGATCATCTGCATAGTTTAATATTCTTGCAGTTTATGGTAGGCCCAGGAATTATGTTCTATGACAACAACAACAACAACATGTATGATTGATTTGTCTGAAATATAAGCAAAGCCATAGACTGTAGATATTGAGCTTTCCAACTTGAGCACTGAGGATAATGTCAACTTTGTGCTGATATTTCTGTTAAATGTTTAATATTTAATTAATGATACCTACAGCGTCATCCTTGTAGACTCACATAATCACTTATATCAAGTATAATATTTCATAATCTGACCACAGATGTAACTATTTTTTGTCTCTATATTTGATCTCTAATTATTATGAAATAATATTTTAAAAATCTCGGAAATATTTGAACAGTTATCAGTACTGAACATAACCAACATATCTGACATAATACAAGTTTCATAATACAAGACAAACATATACACTTTTCCACAGTTCAGTAGTTTTGTGCCTACCAGTAGTCACTAACATTACTATTATTATATTAACACACACACACACACACACAAAACTGTTTACACCTGTGCTAAACACAGAACCTGGTTTTGTTTTCATTACAATTACATATCACATTTCCAGGATTAATTTACCTATACAAATACAAAGTTCACTTCAGTAAAAACCCATCAGAAGTCAGATTAACCAGCCTTCTACTAACTGAGTAGATTAGACTCAGGCCATACATTAGCACAGAGCAAGTGGCACAACTAGGTCAAAGCTGGCCAATATATATCACCGCTAATCAGCTTTATACACAGCACTGTAAACTATATAACAGGAACACTACCAATAAACTGGTATTAACAAGTTTAATGGTGGGCTTCAGTTACTGAAAAGGTAGGGAGGGGTAAGTCTAATGTGTCAGCAGTAGGACAGACCAGTAGGGCAAATCAAACACTTGATAAACCTGGTTGTAATGGATGACACTAACGAGAGAGAGAGAGAGACCAAGACATGTTAATTACACTGACCAAAAACGAATATTAAGGAAGAAGCACATAGACGATGTCGTGTAATGTTGCTAAACTTACTAATATTTCAATATAGGAATCCTAACAGCTACAAACACACCGTATTATTAAAAGTAGATTGTAAACTGTCAGTGTAAACAATATTAAAAGGAACAATATGACAAGGGAGTGATCGTACCTGGTTATTGGGAAAACCCAGGATCTATACGGATGAAATAAACAAGCTTTGGAATTACAGAAAGGAAAATATTGACAACAACTACTGGCTTCAGATATCCTACTAAAAGTGGCTATGTCTAATAACATTAGGCTATGTCTAATAACCTAAAGAAGGACTGAACTAACCACTCGGTTGGTTAATTAACATACAGATAGTAAATGTTAAATATTCTTTGCATAATACAACATCCATTTTTCAAGTGAAGTTCACCCATTATGACCCAGATCTCTTTAAGCTGAGTTAGGTTACTACACTCTCCGGCCATCGTTGTTATCCATGGAAAGGGTAAAACATAGGAAATTTTTCTAGTACATATTATCTTTCTAGTTGTGAACCATCAAACATAAACCAGGAAGAAAAACAGCCGACCCAATTAAACGTGTATCTCGTATGCAGACAACAAAACTACTGGTTAGAGAATGATATGTTAGCCAGGCTAATTTCTGATATTTAGATTGAGGTAAAAGGGTCTGATTCGTTTTGCCATAATGTGTCTAACATGAATACAGTCATCAAAGTATATCTTGGTATAGTGTATGACATATCGAAGACGTCAGATGTTTACATATCTGGCTGGACCTGACAATGGGCTGTTTATTTCATTACAACAATGTGTATGTGGTATTAATAATGATAGCTCAGGCATTTAATCTCTCTAGTCCAGCTCTGGTTAAAGTACTGTACTGCAAAACTTCAAGTTGTACATATGAATCCAGTTGATTTCTAGTTTTTGAGGGAATTGGTTCCCCAAACTGTCATCACCTAGGTAGGTAAATAATTCAACTGAACAACAACTCTCTAGTCTGTGTGTTGTTGTTGCTGTTCTATTGATGTGAGTGCTTCATATCTGTACCACAGCAAAACTTGAACTAAGACTAATTATACTATTAGGGTGTGAGTAAAATACCTACAGCATTTTCCTCACTGCTATGTACTTACAAGGTAAGGGGTTTAAAATATTATTGTATGTATTGAAAAATATTAACTTCCATTCTGTTCCTTTCTCAGTAGTTGAGATTCATCACACACACACACACACACACACACACACACACACACACACACACACACCTTTATAACCAGTCCAGAATCAAGGTAAACATGTTATTATCTTTCCATTAATGACCTGGTAATAAACAACTTTAATCTTTCCCAGTAACAGAATCTCCACCAGATAATTATATAAATAAAACATCTCTCCATAGGAAAAACCCAATGTTGCCATGACGACCACAGACACAAAGGGTAAAGTAAAGGAACGCTGGTGAGCTTTAAACGGGATACCAGTCACCATGATCACATCCTAAACACATTAGTGTGGAAATCATCAGGGATTTATGAGGATAAATCCAGGAACTCAAAGGTGGAGAATAAGTGTCCTAGTGAGGACATAATGTGGCTGAAGGTGGCTTTAGTGGATATCTTTATAATGATTACAAACACACACACACAGTGAGTGAGTGAGACACACACAGAGATAGAGACAGAGAGGGAGAAAGAGAGAGAGATAGTTAAACACCATTACACAATAAAATCAAACAACACCTGACTATAATAAAGTGGTCTGTGATAGGTATATATATATATGTGTTAACAGTCAACAAGACCATCTGTTACAGTAGGGTTATACTGTAACAACTGTAACAAACAGCCAACCCGAATACTGACAGTGTTATAAATACGTCAGAAGTGTGTAACATCGACAATATGGGCTCAAATCGTGTAGTAAAACCTGTACCAGAACAGCTGTTATATAACGTGATACACGTCAGCTGGAATCCTAGAACAGTTGTAACGTATAGGTACACAATAAATGTTCTATATAGGACCAAAGACCAATAACTGGTTATACCAGGATAAAATGGCAATCATTGTCCTTTACTGTATGGCCAACTAATTACACACAGTATCATTACATTATATTTTTATATTAATATTGGCCAATAAAGGACAATTAATCAAATTTCTGGGATCAGTTCAAGGTTGTGCGACACGTATGTATTATTCTTCACATCTGTACCAGTCACTATTTCATTACAGTTGTACAGCGAACATCTGAACAGAAATGTCAGCAGTACAGTGTACATCTTAACAGAACTGTCATAGTATCACTATCTTTACAATTACGATAATCCCATCTATTTATTGAGAGGGGTGAAGTCATTAACTGAATATGAGTAGGATCAATCAGTGCTGGAAGATGACCAGATATGAACCCGTAAACTTCCCCATTACATTTAACTCTACCACCACAAGCTATTGTAAAACACATCTTTAACAGGTCACCATGACTTGTCTACCCATTTAACTTAGTATTCTAATACAGTGATATATTCACAGCATGGCTTCATCCACTTTTAGTGGATAAATAAAGAAATAGCAACTCAGTTTGGAAATACCAAAGGGATTTTCCATAGGACCATCCTAACCAGATAAAAATACATTCAGATGTTCAACCATAGACGATGATGATTGATGTTTTATGGCCAATTTCGTGTACATGGTAGGCTAAATGGGCCGAGCGACCTCCAAAGGTAATGAAGCGACGTTGAAGATGAAACAACCTTCAGATATGACCACGCCCAGATTTGAACATGGATGGTAGTAATCTGTGATCCTACACGCTACCGCTAGACCACGGAGGCGCCCCAATCTAAGACTCTTCGCGGTCAAAAAACAGATACACTAAAGCCAAATGAGAAATGTGTGTAACGTACACATTAACTGAACCCATAGATGATACAGAAATCTGAACCAATATTTATCTGTCTACTGACTCTATCTGGCATTAAACTAGTTGCCACAAACTACAACAGATGCCACAAGATGAAGACAAAATCCTAGTGTGCAACTTACAATAAACATATTAATAAATATGATTTTACAAAACAGCAAACATTATCTCACAGAATGATACACATTTACTTGACATTCAAATCTAATGAAAATTGGGAAAAAAACATTTAAACTACCATCTCGTATATAACACTGCTACAAGAACACAAAATGTATAACATATTATTAATGTACATATTCTTTAACTAAAAATATCACTTTTAAAAGAATTATTACTTTCAGTCAGTGTTCAAGGAGCCTCCCCCCCACCCAACCCCTGGTAAAAAAAACAACTGATTATGTACACACCAGCAGTACTAACTCCAGGTAACGGAACATAACGCTCTAACCAAAGAACGGATTTCTGGATAGAATACTTAGATATACTACTGTAACGAAGGGTTAAGTTAAAACAGAATAAAGATAACCTATTATACAACAAGGTTGAATATTAATAACAGATGGCCTTCATTAGGTACAATCTGGTGGGCCCCAACCTCCACAGCGTTATATACCAGTACATCAGGACACCAAGAACTATCCATAACCTAAACTATCTGACCTAATTAGACCGGACCATTATCCAGCCTACGCATAATGTCAAGGTCATTGGTTTATTTATTTCACTGAACAGTTATAAATAACTGCTGACATTCTTATATGACGGATTGATAATGAACTGATCTAATACGAAATAGGTATGTTATGAGTAATAATAACGTCCACATACCCACATACATATATACCATTATCAACATAAAGAATTTTTCTTGATACACCTCTGAAGATTTACATCAACTATACAGTAGACAATATACCCGTACCAGTTTTTTTTTATTCCGTCTACTTTCAGATATTGCTTTGAGCCACTGTTTAACACAAACACTGTTAATAACCACAAGAACGAATCAAGCAATCTTTATTGGAAACAGAACCATGTCTCCTAGATCTATTTAGTGCCAACTTTAGATAAGGCAAGGCAAACTACAGATGACTTGTACTGCACGGATAGGGAATAGACAATACTCATCATTCCAGTTATTTTTATTCTGTCAGAATGCGACAACAGTTAAGAGCATCACCAATCATCCTCTGTCTGGTAAACTGTATGCATGCGCGCACGCACTAGCCAAGAAATGAGCTCATCCAGAGGTTAATTTTGAGCACCGGAGGCCACCGGGATAGCACAAAAGGCCCAGCAATGACCTAATCCAATATACAATAATTATTATAACACACAAGAGTACCACAGTTTGTGAGCTGGTGTGTGTGTGGGGGGGGGGGAATTGGCCCCGGGTAGTAATTAAACAAGACTGCTCGCCGTTCAGACAATGAACGCAAAGAGAAGCCGCCTATTGTTTTCATTGGTCTGCAAACTATGTACTCCAGAGTGAGATGGCAGACCATGGAAACGGCGTGGCTAGAAAAACAGAAATTTTGCCTAGGAGGTTATAAATAAACATGGCTAACTGTGGTGTCTGTTCGTCCGTCCGTCCGTCCGTCTGCCTGCCTCAAGAGCCAGTATTTCTTTATATCCCTGGTATATCTAGTGATCCATAGTAATATGCCATCTCCAATCTTTACATTTGTTTTCTCTGTTTACTAAACCAGGAGTGGTACACAAGTGTCCAGATACTGGAGTTCACTGTGTGTGTTAATTATAATGAGTGGAAATTATTTATAGAACGTATTAAATTATTAATACCACTGACACATGTTACGTGCTATTTATGCCCATCACATATGTTATTTCCAGATCACTTAGTTATTAATTTCTCGTAACATTACCGATGCTATAAATATGACACGAAACACAAATAGATAACAAGCTAAATGCGTACAAATTCATCACATCCACAAATTATCAACATTCCCCCCCCCCCCCATACCCATCTACATCAAGCCTTTCAGCTATATACTGGTTAAGTAAGAATCCTTATAAAAATTATTTTAACATAAATTATCATAAAGAAATATGAATTAAGCAAACAAACCATTTTCCTATAACAACGTACATTATCCCACCTATAAGTAGATAGGATTAACTACACGTGAATGAGGTGCACCTGTGTTACTTCACGAATTTAAAAAAAAAAAAAAACATTATCAGTACAGGTTTTATGTCATCATGTGTCCTCTTATATTAAGAGTCGTAGATACTATTCACCAATCAAGATCAATTTGTTGTCTAACACCAAAACATCAGTCTCACACATTAATTTAGTTCTCTATAAATTAACTTTAGTTTTTACGTAACAATTAAAAGTTTTAATTTTATTTTGGGTTGACATTATATAACCTGACCTTTGTACGTCATTAAATATACAGATTTATGTGTCCTTTTCAATGAACAATTAACATAACTCGTATGACGTGACATCTATAACCGTTTTAAATTAACCGACTAAAAACACGCAATCAAAATCAGAACCTATTGATTGCATCAGACGTCTGGGATTATATTACAGTAGATGTCGATGCTCAAAATAAATATGAAATGAAGTATTCAACATTAACACTGGCCACAAATCCAGGTCTCGTACGTAACCTACTATCTACTTTTCCAACTTCACCAATCCGGATACTTAGTTGTCAGCCAGCCAGAGAAATCAACATGAAAAGGACTCTGGATCGCTTTGACCCGGAAGTGTTCCGGCAGCCTAGTTCCATGGAGCAAAGAGCTAAAAAGGTTGGCCCACAACTGGTTGGTGTTTACCATCATCACACACCATCACGTGCGTACCAATAAGAATGGAAAACATAGCTACTGCACTCAGATCATGACGGGCAGCCGGATAGCTCAGCGATTAGAACGCTGCTCTATAAACCTCCAGGTTGTGGGTTCGAATTCGATTCATACAATTAGGAAATATACAACTAAACTCTGTAAACAACGTGCAATGCACTATTCAACAGAGTACACGTAGCCCCAAGTGTTGATGGACATAATATTACTTGCCCTACCTAATATGCCTTTAATTAATGTATAAACCAGCCAATCAGAGTCCTTGACACAGAGTTCACATATGCAACGTTACTACTGAATGTTCATCCGAGGTGAAGGATCGACTTTTATTAATAAAGTACATTAAAATATGCCTGATTTAAAGACCAGTGATTTTTTAAATTTTAACCAACCGTAGCATAAGAAAACTTCTCATTTTCATAATATATTAAACATCAAGGTTAGTTGTAGGATAATGTTCCCAACACATACAGCAACCCACAACTCATACACCGACCCACAACTCATACACCGACCCACAACTGAGTCACGGTAACTTCTCTTTTCATGACTCATGACAAGAGAAGTTAGTATTTTTTAATCTTATTAAGAACTAGCTCGACACAAGTTCTTCATAGTTAAAACAGTGAACAGCAAAGAGTGATTAAAATAACTAATTAGTTTATCCATATTTAGTGAGTGATTAAGGCCAAAATTAACAAAAACAATTGCTAGCCATGTTGATCAGATTGGAGCACCTCAGAAACCGGTCGACACAAAAGCCGCAAAACTTCCAAATTAGCTTCTAACTTAAAAATGGCACTCGACAAGGCCTTACTTAAAACAGCTCAAGTCTGAATTATCCTTCGACTGGGCGCATAAATCGAATAAATACCATTGTGTTTAAGGCGTGTTTTATCCGATTTAATACAAGGTGAGCTGCTAAATTGAAGGAAAAAAATCAAACTGAATGAGTCTCTAACGAGCCATAGCTTCACTTTTTCTACCAAACATCCTTCATTCATTAATACACAGTGGGCTCCACATGCTAAAACCGAGAAAGTCGGGCACTAATTCGTGAACAATGATTTAAACTTCCCAAATTTGCAATGGGTATCACCCCCCCCCCCTCCCAGCGGGTTGCCACCAAACCATGATATGTATATAGCATATATTACCAAAATTGATCTCTTGTCATATTGCCAATTTGTTCTGGGTTGTCTGGGGGGGGGGGGGGAGTGAGGGGTAATCCGTGGCTTCCACATACTGTACCCCTCAACGGCTATCATTCTGCTTGACCATGAAATAGCCAGCTCTCAGCTGACAACTCTAGCCTCCCAGTAATCAACTTGGTTCCATGGGACTATCCCGTTCTGTTTCTCATCACAAACTATCCTATCATCCTCCCCCCACCCGCACACTAATCAACCCCGTATCCATGGCAACCACTGACAAATAATGAATAAACGCCACCTGTTAACGACACGACGCCAGGCTGAGAGACACATCCAATGGAGATGAAAGACTTGACTTGCTGAATGGGCAGCGGAAATTGACTGATCGGCAGCAATCTCGATACATACGCACATATAGAAATTTCCGTGAGAGGCATATATGATATGCCAGCAATATGATATAAAAGTGATAACATCCAGACATTAGGACCAACGACATCATATCGGAACCGGAGTAAACTATATTCCAGCAGTAATTTGATTTTAAAGTTAGAATTGAGAAAGTTAACAAAATAAGTTTCTGATGGTTAAAATAAATTGTAAATCCACAGATATCATTGTGATGAGAATATTTAACTACATTCATATTACACTACATATCCAATTGCTGTAAGTAGTGCCGCTCGATCTGGAATTGCTGTTCTTCCATGTGCCAATGAAATAGTTAAAGATGAACTGAATGGAATTACAAAATTGGTACACCTTGCTGAGCTCAGTGAGAGAAATACAATATCTTGAGCGTGGGACTTCTCCGCCAAATGCAGTTATCTTGCACTCTTAACACATACACCAACTCACACACAGTAGACTATAGTGTATGCACTAAAGTAAAAAAGTTGCACACATTTTTAACGCTTGCGAGGTGATTTGAACAAAGTACATCTGGATATCAGAGCAGGCAGTAGTTTTTACAGACGTTATTAACACTGTTAGTGTTAATTAGTATCTTGTAAAACAGTTTTTTATGGTTTTTACACTGAATTGTAAAAAAAATCCTTTCATATAAACATTTCACTATTACTGTAAAAATCACAATTATATCAAGCGTAACAGATTTGCTGATGCCCGTTCATTACAACACAGTGTTAGTAATGCTACATATTGTATAATGCATTGACCAGTTCTCTCTCTCTCTCTTAACTGTACAGGAAACTTACATAACCTAACCTAGCAATTAATAACCTTACCCAAATACCAATTCAAAGCACAATTATATGTAACTGCCCCACTATAACCCATCACCAACTCTAGGTGACACTCACTGACTGTATAACCATAACTTATGAACCTAACTGCTAATCCTCCTCGTCTGTTGGTCTACCACAAATCATGGTGTGTGACTTCATTTCCAACTGAATAAAAGCAGTTCTAGACCACATTAAAATCAGCATTCTTACTATGCTACAATACCTAAATATCCTGATTTCCGACACTTTCAAATTTTGGAAATATTCACACGAAAGTTTGCAATCGTCTAAGCAACAACAACACAGCTTTTAACTTAAGCTCAAAGGAAGTGCTCAATGGGAATACTAACTGTATTGATGGACACTGAATGGTTTACACTTGTTCTGTCATGGATATACACTTGATTTAAGTGCTATTATAATAATCAAAGTTTTTGTACCTTTCTATATTTGTGTATGTTGGTGAGATGCTTGCAGTGACAACATGATTATAGCAATGTGCTTACTTAATGATATACACAATGTGAGCTGTTTTACACATCATTTAATTTATTTTACAGTTTTAACAGTTTATTTACACTTATTTAAATTACTATATTTTACAATGAATGTTAAAAGTATTTTTTTTTACCAAAAGAAACACAACCCTGCTGGATATGTGGCAACCAACGTTATAATTATGAGAGAATATTCTGACAAATACTATGGCAGCTATATATATATATATCAGTATGAGAAAGAGGTGTTTATCCGGATGGCAATTAGTATATACAGGTGAGCTAGTTAGAATGGTGCCAATAATACAAATCCCCATTTATAATGTTTATGGTTATTATCTGACATGCTACGTATCTGACTGGCATGTAGCCATTTACTGAAGGCCACAAACACACCTGTATACACATATTAAAATGATTAGAGACAGTAGCAAGGCAGGCAATTCTAGCCATGGGCAGATAAATAAAGATGGGCAGTTATTTGTACTGTGTTCTTACGGAGTCTAATAGTAATTTACTAGAAACTAATTGGCATTAAAAATGTATATTATTATGATGAATGCAGACGACCACAAAATGTATCAGACAATTTCCACAATCAAATTCATGCGAATAAGGCCATACCAATTCAACAGCCGGAGGAGGTTCTCAATTGGCATGGTGGTTAGAGCACGGCACATCTCCAGATTGTGGGTTCGAATCCAGCTCAAACTTGTGTTTAAAGGATGTTTCCCTGTGGTGCCTAATCCCTAGTCTAAAGAAACCGATGTATGCACCATCGCACAGCTTCTTGTCGTGTACAATCTTTTTTTATCACATTTATTGGTCAGATAATCATCTATACATGTGGAGAATAAAGCAAATTATCAGGTAATATATTACTATTATTATTAACTTCTCATCATATATTTATGGATTAGTGTCACTAGCTAGCTAACTGAGGTTTAACCGGATTAGCCAGAGCTCAGTCACCTAAACTAGCCTATCCTGGACTTGATTTGATCAAGTCCCTGCAATCATGTTACACATCATAATGGAGGTGTATTGCTATTTACATAATATCGATGTGCTAATATGAAAAGACCACAACGAACACGTGAACGCCATAACAATGACTTGTGGTTATTAGTCATTTAGCTTGGTTCTAATTTGGCCCCAATAGTGTGCTGGACTACACGTTATTGATTTGTTCTGGATAGGCCGGGAGAAAAATATGGCCTTCCAATTGCACTGACATACGGGAATTTATGGGATGTAAACAAATTCACCGAGCTGCATATTACATAAAGTAACCCAACCTCTCGTGCACCCATCCACACAGACTTCTATGATGTAATTTAATTTCTACCGTTTTAACCAATCGCTGTATAGCCCACAGTTTATTTATATGGTAGCACCCATCCTGGACATTAAAGGAAATGAGTGATGGATCCGAGTTTGACTGCGGATTATAACCCAATATAGGCTGAAGTAGACTCAACATGGCAGCGAATATGTTGAAATCGATGGATCGGTAATATCAGCCTCTTTGATAATGGATCAATCAAAATTTCTAATACTACGTTAGGAGATGAAGACAGTTTTGATATGAAATAATGTTTATAATCAGTGTGCAACCAGCTAATTAATTTACCTGTTTAACATAATTATGGTTTAACTGCTTGGATGTTGTTTTCATTACCTGGTGAGGTTCAGATGAATCACATGTTGGCATAATAAATTTGATCAACATAAATCATTTCAATGGTGGCAGTTTTAAATGTGTAGTTATATGTGTTTCTTTATGCTTTAGGTCAGTTGTATTAAAGATTAAAACCTGTTCCCATGACCATCTGGCTTAAAGAAGAGACTACCTCTGTAAATGTCTCATTCCTTGTGACCTTGCTAGACAACAATAACAAACACCAATAATATTAGGCCAGTATAAAGACTTAGTTGTGGACAGTGCAGTATGAAGATTGATGTTTTACAGCCACTTTTATGCAAATGGTAGGCTAAATGGACCGAGCGGTCTACAAAGGTAATGAAGCGAAGTCAAAGATGAAACAACCTTCAGATATGTCCATGCCGAGATTCGAACACGGTGGTAGTGATCTGTGGTCCAACACGCTACTGCTAGGCCACAGAGGCGCCCAACAGTTTTTACATTGGTACATCTGATATTATCATGAGGTAACTCAGTAAAAGGTAACAATTGTACAAACATAAGGATGATTTATGGCTGTTATGAATCAGTAGTACCTGAAGCTCGTAGCTTAATTTTCTAAAGAAAGCCATATGTGAACTAATTCTGTTCTCACTGTAAGTACAGTCAACTGACTGCTTTATTAATCTTGTAAATAAAAGCCAATAAATCATTTGATAAATATCAGTCACCCTATGACCTATATTGTCATTACAGTTAAAGGTATTCATGGTGCTGAGTGGATTCTTTATCCTAGGGTGAACACTAAACTCACTCTTGATACACATGTGTGTAGTATATATATATATATATATATATATATATGTATATATATATATATATATATATATATATGTGTGTGTGTGTGTGTGCTTCTTAAATATCTATATGTAATACTCTCAAAGGTCATAACTAGTCTATCACATCACTTTCATTAGCCCAAATATAAAAAAGTATTACTTATATTGCCAAATCACAAAATAAACTGTGAGATACAAAAGTCAGTCACAAACTGAGATTCATTTATCTCAAGTAGTACTCTCCCCACAAGGACGTTCACCGTATGACACACGAAGGATATGGACCATAGAGCTCTCAACTCCAGTATAAGAATCAGACCTATTGTTGAAGGGACCATACTGTGGCACCTGTACAACTGACCCAAGTGTCTACCATGTGTGTGCCGGGAATTCAAGGAACGACAAGAACCTGGGCCTGTCTCACAAGGTCAATGACCTACTTCATGTCAACATCATCATCAAAATTTTAGGCTAACCAAACAATCTACGTAATATGCAGTAAGAACCATTATAACTAAATAAGCTGCTTAGCTTCAGATATTTTATCAGGTTTTACCATCATGATAGGATATATATATATATATATATATATATATCAGGGTTCATACAAATTTTGACATCTCAGATTCCAGGACCTACCACTGTCAAATTCAAGGACATTTTCAATTAATTCACAAACCCTTAACGTGCAAAAATACACCCATATTTCGGAAGGGTAATGATTGAATTCCTGTATGCTTATGATTAGAAATATAGATCTATATGTCCAAATTCCAGGACTTTCAAGTACCTCTACAAAAATTCCAGGACTTTACAGGCCTGGAATCCAAATTTTTTAATTCCAGGACTTTCCAGGACCTGTGTGAACCCTGTATAAATATAAATTAGCGTTCTTCCTAGAGCATATGTGTGTTGTATCAAGATATAGCATCACAAGTTGTAGTTCTTCTATAATAGACAAAAAGGGTACCACATCATCAGCAAGCAAAGATATGAATTATTCTATTCACTTTTTGCAGTAAATCCTCTTTAAAATTAAAATCATCAGTAAATCATCAGTTCACAATAACTCAGAAATTATGGGATTTTTTTTCTTATACGACCCGAGTAAGACACGGGAATGTATGAAAGATGGCATGACAACGTGTGCTAAGACTGTAGAATTGCACAAAAGATGTTATTATTAAGATAACAATAAATCTATTTACAATGCAATTTACTTGGTTTTGTTCTAACATCTGGAGAAGAAAGATGCCCACAGACATCTATAACAAACATTGCTGCCATGATAAATAAACCAGCCACACACCCACCACCTGTATAGATACATGTAAAATAACTAATTTTAAAAAACAATCCTTCATTCCGTTCAAATTCCAATACTAAAAACTCCAATCGGGAAAAATTCAGATAAGACTAATGGCCACGATACTAGACGATGTGGTCTTAAGGAATAATTAATAACAATTATTACTGACTGCCGATCATTTATCATAACAACGATCACTAATTAGCCATATCTGATACCATGATAACAGGGCTAACAATGAAAGTCAAACAAGTAATGAACATAGTGCAAGCCAAATACATTACTGCTTTATATCAGAGGAATGACCACAGTAACACACAAGTTATGACTGAATACAGAATCCACCTTCAGAGTTCTATACATACAACATGCTTAACAGCCTGTAGAACACACAATCGTTTCAATCAACAACGACCAATTTTCCTGCCATTCCATACAAATGCACGCCATCTCCAAGCGACAAGAAGTTCACAGGTTTTTGACGAAGCATTTTAAACCACCGGTTAAAACAGTCCCACCAAAAACGGGTTTTTGTTTTAAAAAAACGATTTGAAACAAAATCATCATAAAAAATTGTCAAAAAACTATTTTGGAACAAAACTTAATTGTCAAAAAGAAACTGATCCAAAGTATATATATATATGTATATATATATATATATATATATATATGGCAACAGTTATTGACAAAATCTATGTATGACAGATAATTATGGTGATAACATTCAGTGTAGTATATTAAAATCTATATGTTATTCAAAATTTTTGTATTACTTGTCTATTTATATATTTCCAAGTATTGCATATTTTATATATTGTATATACAGTTTACTTAAATTCATTATCACAAATAAAATAATGTTCTTTTGTTTCATTTCCAACAATATTATTAAAAATCAATGCGTTCTTATCACAAACAAGGGCATCTGACCTACAAACATGACTTCCAAAACTACCACAGAGTTTTTTGAGTTTTTGACGATGTCATGTCAAAAACCAAACCCTGCACAAGTCAAGCAATGTAAGATAATGTTATTATAAACATAATAGTTGTACAACTTATAAGCTAATAACAGTTGTTGTTGTTGTTGTATATGAACACAAGTTTTCCTGCCTTGTCTGTTAGTGTACTAGACCGAATGTAGAAAAAATGCATTCCACACCAGCACCAAAGCATTAACATGGAATTATCAAAACTCACTTGACACCTGCTATTGTGTTGTTCTCCCAAGATCTTCCCAACCATAAATTTGGGGGAATTGTCACTAATCAGTATATATACAATGTGTTAAAATCTAATTGCTGCTCAATTATAAATAAGTAAAATTAATTATCTCACATAAATAACAATTTATCTTAACTAAAACTTCATTTTTTATAGCGCAAGTTAATTAATTGATAAATCCCATGTTTAAAAAATAATCAATAAAAATAAATACAATAATCATTAAAAAAAAACACTGAATAAAAATAAAAAAGCATTATTTTTTTGCACTAATTGGAATTTAAAAAACCTGACACAAGGCTTTGTTCAAATTTTAAAACAGATAAAGTCTGTGCTAAGAATGTAAGATACAGAAAGCCTTAACTGAAGTATATGTATATATAATTAATTACGTTCGGCTATCAATCACCTGAAACTTCTGTGGATTATATATGGAAAAGTTTGACATAAAGGTACAACTAATGGTAGAATCCTATGAAGGATTATTAATAAAGTAATAAACAGGTAAATAATCAGATGGGTAGAAATTGGTTTTTAGTGGGGGTCACCTATACTATCTTTCTCAGTGACACACACACATATATATATATATATACATCTTAACAGCAAAGTGGTAAATGGAATACTCTTGACCATATCTCTCTTTCTTTTAATCAATAATAATACACGTATACCTATTATTTTCATATCAATGTACAATCTCCAAAGTGTTCTACACAGTAACTAAAGTATTTGTACATGATCACTTCCTCTATGTTATCACCACTGTTGTAGTATAATCAGTATTAGTACATTAAAGAGGGTTAATTAAACCCACTGTTATTGTCGTTTAACCTGGGTTAAGCCCACCTAAGTGGGTTTAAACCCATGGTCCTACTGATTTAGCCCATATAGGTAGATTAAATCCATAGTTCTACTAGCTTAACGTGGGTTATTTCTGGAAGTACTACATTAGTCCACATATTTATACACATCTAATTCAGATACAAATGAAAGACAGATGGCATGAATTGTAAAGAAGCCAGTATTGACATAATAATAAACATGTTATAATAAAAAATTAAAATGTACCATTCACCATGAGCCAATATCTGAGATTGTCTGCAAGTGCAATTGCTAGAAATGATAAAGACAAGATTGCACTAAAGTGTTTATGTATTGATTTGTTTTGTAGGCAGTTGAGGCTTATTAAAATTGTCCTAAGACTGGCTGTGGAAGTGACTTGTGGAATAACATTGTCAATATTAGCTGCTGGTTATAATTATATAAAGCAGATTACAGCTTTTTCTAGCTCTCTAGGGTTAGCTTTATTAGACAAAGTGTGTCAGG
This sequence comes from Paralvinella palmiformis, assembly GCA_025642065.1. NCBI lineage: Eukaryota > Metazoa > Annelida > Polychaeta > Terebellida > Alvinellidae > Paralvinella > Paralvinella palmiformis. Next base: position 531,189 of record JAODUP010000061.1, read on the forward strand.
ACCTGTCACACCTAACCTGGCTGTTGGTCTCATCAAAGACAAATAATTGAAACATTCTAAAGACACAAGGATCACTCGGTACACATTATATGATAGACCACGTTAGAATCAAGTCGGTCAGAGTTCAGTTTTGTTCTCTACAGAAAATTGTATGCAGATCTACATACTAACAAAGGCTACTGGTCAAACACCATTGAACCTAGCTGATTTGTAACAAGCTCTGTGTCCAGTGGCATGGTTGAATTCCTTGAGAGAATTCCGATTCTGACTGCCATTTACAGTAACACAATAAGCCTGAAGCATGATGACGTCACAAACCAGCTGTGCTTTGCATTGTGGGATTTATAGCGGGTCTGCTGAGCGATAATACTGGAATATTCACGCCATTTTAACCTTAAACGTCAATGTTCCAGATCTGTTATAATCATGCCAAAAACTAACTTCTGTGTACCATTTAACTCTGCTTTGACACCGAAAAAGTCGGCACTGTTGAAAAATTGTATTCCAAACCTGAAAATTATAACTATATGCTAATCGTCCATCATTGCTACTTTATAAATGATAGTAAAGTGTGGTATTCAACATTGTAAACCATAGTACAATAATATTCACTGCTACATAACAAAGACTGTTAAAATGTGGTATTCATAGTAAATAACACTAAAATTATATTTAACGAAAAGAAGAAGAATAGAGTCCAGTATGTTAGTAAATTTAATTTATTATTTATGGATTGTTATTTCGAATTAACACTACCCAACGCTTTCTCAGCGTTTCATCCCGTGGCCAACACGTGCCAAATTAAATGTTTATATCGCTTACTAGTGGTATGATAATACGGTACGCAGGAGTTAATTTTGGCATGATTATAACAGATCCAGAACATTGACGATTAAGGTTAAAATGGCGGGCTTATCACAGTATTATCGCTCAGCGGACCCCCTTTAAATCCCACAATGCAAAGCACGCCTGGTTTGTTTTGGTTTTTGATGTCATCATGGAATGGGTCTATTGACAACAATTTTAACTGTCCAAATCCCATCCTCATTTCAAGCTGCTAAAGTCAACCAATTCAACAACAGAAAATTAGGAAAGAGACAGAATCTCACCATGGATGAGTTGGTTTCTAGCACAACACATCACTACCTTGAAAGATGTTATGACCCATGTGGTTCAGTATTTAATATGGAACATGTCTAAATTAACCCTAACAGATACACCATTGCATTCTAATGCATCGTTCACTAATAACTTCGAAATTGATTAAATACAGCCAAATAGTGCAGAACACAAAACATTAAACACCGTTTTTGATAGTAACAAGTGATTTTTATATAAAGTGTATAGCAACACCATTTACAACCAGGAAGTTGTCATAGTTTAATGGTGGTGATCTTAGGTTCTTGACCTCAAGCAAAACATTTCATTGATAGAGACATACAATATGACTCTACTTCTGAACAAGGGTGCTAACCTGCTGACAGAAGTATACTCAATTATGCCAGTCATTTCACAATGTTACTATCACAGTAGATTATTCTCAAACATATTACATGCAGAATGATCATTTACAGACTGGAGATGTTGTAACAGTTTTGTAGTTTTGTTTGCTGAACAACCAGGAAACTGAAGTCAAACTCTGATGCAACACAAATGCAGATTAGCTACTCACAACAAGTTGAACAGAGTTACTGAAACACCATATCAGATATATATCTGTCAGTGACCAGCGGCTCACCTTGATGTCATACTTCATCTACGGACTGCTGCACATTGACCCAGTCTGCCTCTGAACACATTTACGGAGGCGGCACCCACATTACTTTAGCCATTAAGCTACCCTAAATGTTGGCAACTGATCAGCATGAAAGAGCCTTTGGCAACATGATAAAGAATATTTTACCACATACCAGAACTGGGGTCAAGTTCAACAATACCTAATTATTGTATATCAAACAGTTATAGTCAATTTGTACACTGCCTCTTATAAACATTATAGCCATAGCAAAAAGTATGAAATTTTCGCACTGTATTATATATAATATGCAAAGTTCATTTAACAATTTCTGATCCCTTTGCCCAAAGGATCTCTTTCAATAGGTGCTGCCACCTTTGTTCCTATCTAATTCTCCACCAATCTGGATTCTTTAAGCAACCACATCCAGTCCACTGACATCATGTTAAATATTGCATGTGCACACACATATATCTTATTAATCCTTCAAAAAGGAGGTGCAGACCTGGCATCCTATAGTGTACCAGAGCCCTTTGCCACCGAAAGCCTTTTCACCTCATACACTAGGGAACACCAAGTTTCCTGAATCTATTTGCCATTGATGGTTAGATATAATTCCCACACATAACTCTGTATGGTATTTTATAAGCCATTGACAAAAGGTTTTCTGTGAAATTACATCATGGGAGTTATTGTTAATTATCAAAAATAATCTAAATATTCCCCAAGCAAAGTACAGGTTTCATCTAGTAATATCAATATTGTACTGCAACCAAGGTGACATGCCACACATTCTATTTATTGCAGTAAGAATGTCATATTGTGTTGTATTTGTCAGATATATTATTACGTGTATCTTAATTTTATGTCAGAACTTTAATTGAGTGTATGAATGTCGGTGGAGCCTGAAGGGGTTCAGGTGAAGCTGAATGAAACAGGATACCTTACCAAACAGAAAACAAATACAGCACTGACAGCTGGGGGACATCCTGCTGTTTATGGCCACTTTTGTGTACATCACTACATAGTAGGTTAAATGGCCCCGAAATATTATGACATCAAATTAAACACCCTTCACAGGCTTCAGGTATAGTCAGGTCAGGATTTTAATCCAGTCCCAGGTGCTAGAAATCTGTGATCAACAGCATAGAGATGTCAATTGACAGTGGGCGGGGAGGGGATGTGTATATGTCATACTTACCGACGGCTGGAGCATCATAGGAGTCACCGAGTAATATCTCCGGAGCGGAATAAGCCAGAGATCCGCAGGACGTCTCCAGCTTCCTGCCGGGAATGAACTTATTGCTAAAACCGAAGTCAGTCAATTTAACAATGCCAAGCTTCTCGAAGATGACGACGTTCTCCAGCTTCAGGTCTCTGTGTACGACGTGGAGCTGGTGACAGTAGTTAATGGCGTGTACTATCTGTCGGAAGTATCGTCTGGCCGTCTCCTCCTCGAGACCGTGGTCGTGTCGGGATATAAAGTCATACATATCGCCGCCATCACCGAGTTCCATGATCAAGTAGAGTTTGCTCGGTGTGTCGATTACCTCGTAAAGGCGAACAACGTTCGGATGTTGTACCAGCTTCATACATCCGACTTCTTGAAAGAGATGCGCCTTGGAGACGTCGTCTAATTTAGTTTTATCGATCACTTTGACGGCTACCTTCTCGCCGGAGTACACATGTCTTGCCAGTTTGACGACGGCGAAGTGACCCTTCCCGATTGTCTCTTCCAGGTCGTACGACCCGGCAATCTTGCCCTCGTATCGTTTCAGGCTCATTTTCATCAAGCCGACTGCCCGCGCTGCGCACACTCCATCGTCTGCCGGCTCCTAATCGGACCCGGGGTCGACATTTTCGCGACAAACGATCGGAAAACAAACGAATTCACTTAATCTCGACTCCATTCTCAACATCAACACAATCTTCGCAACCACTGCGCAGCCCACTGCGCAGCGTGACCTCAATGGTCACGTGACCGATTGGCGGGCATCGATTGGCGGATATTGGTTCATTCATTCATTCATTCATTCCTCTGAGAAGATGGCCATAAATGGAATGAGATAGCGGAGCCTAGTACCAACACAGCAGGTGGATATGTTATAATGTTGTTACCTGTGTGGGTTTCTTAACACATGGCCGAAAAGGGAGCAATAATCAGGTATTTGAACTAACAGGTTCAAACCTGCCACGAGAAACTTACTGTATGGAAATGGTGCTTATAAAAGATGTTTCAATAATATTTCCAAGCTGAGAAAGCGTTCATTTAGCTCTATAAATATGAAAGATTGCTGGGTTTTAATCATCACAGACACAGGGTTACGAGGGTATAAATAGCTTATTCTGATGCATCTTAAATCCAATAAATACATAGTATAGACAATAGTTTTTATAACATACTATAGTCTATAGTGTCATATATACTATAGTTAGTTAGTATATAATATAGACTATACTAGAGTCTACACGACTAGACTATAATTCAGGCACATTTAAGGCTTTACTGGCCACTTGTGAATTCATATTTGAACACATCGCTATTCTACTAATTCATTGTACACGTTTAAAGTTGAGTTTCTTTTGCCTGTTATTCATTAGACATCTAGGGAAGAATTGCATTGAAAATCCAAGTATTAATTATGCATTAATTAAAAAGGACAAAACGATACTAAATGACGTAATATTTATAGCAAACATTACAATGATGGGTTTAATAAAAAAGACCGCCAAAACCATGAAGAATTTATATGGCTGTAAAAATTAATTACAAGTGTCAGCCGTATATAAGTTTATAACTGCTACTGTTAGATGATGGCAAGGTTAGCTAGAAGCATATATTATTATATGTTTTCTTCCCTATTTCAGTATAGTAGTAGGTGTAGATGGAAAAGTTTAGAACCTTATTTATTGAACAAGAAACATACATTGATACACACACCCCACCCCCTCTCTCTCTCTCTGTGTATGTGTTTTGCTTTTTTACTGCTACTTGTGAACAGGTAGCCCAAATGCACTGATTGACCTCCAAAGTAACCAGGTACCATGAAAGATGAAACATCACACAGGCAGAGCCCCAACATATTTTGAACCTAGATATGATAGAAATCTGTAGCTAGCAGTAAATAACACTTGATGACACGTCCCACCATCTGTGCAATCCAGGAATAATAATATACTCCACAGCCGGGACTTGGGGATTTGGTCAAAATCATAGGAGGAGGAGAGTTATGTGCTAACAGGGAAAGCTGGTAGTCTTAGATCAGATCAGTAAGGTGTCTTTAACAATAAACTTTAATTATGGTAAGAAGTCAAACCAGGGTTGTCCCAAAAAAATCAAGATTTTTATAAAAAAATAAGATTAAAAACAAATATAAATCGATTTATATTTTTATTGCTCTTCTAAACTCAAAAATCTTAATATGTTATATATATATATATATATATATTATAGATCTAAGGTAGTCCAGAAAATATACAATTAGCTAAAAATTGTTGATTTAAAAGTTTGTATATCAAGTTCTCCTGTTGAGTTTTTTCCTCAGTTTACTGGACTAAATGTAGAACAAATATTTTGCTTAAAATTAACTCAATAATCCCCTAGATGTATAGTAAAGATGTGACTTCACATGCCAGGTCATCCCCAAATGAATATGATTTACCACTTTGACTTCACTTGACACCCTCTAGTGCGTTGATTGCCTATGATCATCCAGCCATAGATATGTGAGAATCCCTTTTATCATTTTTCGCACTGGAAGTCAATTGATAATGTAGGTTTACTAGAAAATCAAATTAGTCACAAAAATCAATAGTAACCCAATTAAAAAATCAAAACACATGATCTTTGAATACAAAAATTCTGAATTAAACTGAAAAAGATGATGATGATTATAGTTTTGTGATTATAATAAAAAATACAAGGGAAACAAGAAGGTTTAGCAGAATAGCAATAACATCTTTACTGTTTAGAATTGTTCTGGATCTATAAATAAGGCCAATACATGGATCTATATATACGTTGATGTTGCTGTGTATCAATTTGAAAAGATGATGATTTATGGCCACGTTTGTGCACATGGAATGGTAAATGAGCCGTCAATCTGAGAAGAAAGATGTCCCATTTATGAGACAAGAGGTGAGTTGTTTAGCCTTGGGGATGGTCACTTCTGGAATTGCTGGTCACGAAACAACATGTGGCTAGGTAAAAAATACAGACATGACCCGGGTTAGAACCCACAAGCTGGAGGTATGCCATCGGAATACTGCTTTATCAGACCGTAGTACAATCATAACGCGTCATTCAAATTGGGTTAGGGACACAATAATGGACGTCGGCATTCGTCATAATGCATTCTTATATGTTTTATAGTAAAAAGGTTTATTTTCTAAACGAATCAGTGAATGACCTAATTACAAAACTAAATCACTAACACTAGGTACGTGACAAAAAATTAAAGATAGAACACCGATTTTTAATACTGATTGAAGAATAAGAATTAAACATTCCAATGGTATCTGTTTAACAATTATAGCTTCAATATTAAGGAAGTTAGAGACTTCTTCAAAAATGTCGGATTTATGGCTACTTGCTTAACATGGAAATGAATGGGAAGGTCTGTGACCTCAAATCCAATTTTCACAAAAATGTACATAACTCTCTTAATATTCAATGAAATAGCTTGTCTAAATAGCTAATTGATGTCTAGAAAACTACTGATGTCTAAATAACTAATTGATGTCTAAACAACTAACTGATACCTAAAAAAATAAATAAATAACTGATATCTAAATAACTAACTAATGTCTAAATAACTAACTAATGTCTAAATAATTAACTAATGTCTAAATAACTAATTGATGTCTAAAAAACTAAATGTCTAAATATTTAAATAAATAACTGATGGCAAAATAACTAACTGATATCTAAATAACTATCTGATATCTAAATAACTAACTAATGTCTAAATAATAAATTGATGTCTAAAAAAATATTTCATGTAGAGTTCTATAATTAAAAAAATATTAGACATCAAATATTTAAATAAATAACTGGTGTCTAAATAACTAACTGCATGATATCTAAATAACTAACTAATGTCTAAATAATTAATTGATGTGTAAAAAAAGATTGTCTAAAAAATTAACTGGTGTCTAAATAACTAACTAACGGTTAAATATCTAACTAATGTCTACTACACTGTCATATATTTCATTCGTTTGCCAGTATGCGACCATGTACATGTTTCTAGGTGGATTTCCCAATGGCAACGGCGAACCAGAAAAATCGCGGCAGGCCAAATATTTTAATACTGCTGGTTAATATCTCATAGATCTCTCATCTGAATCAAATGCATATTTATTCATACTCCAGACTCGTATAAATAAAAATTATCTCCACACAATACTATATTTACCAGGTGATTTTGCCTGGAATTGAAGTCCAAATATCGGAAATACAATCCATCACGATGGCTTAATAATTCGCGGTATACGAATTCATTAAAATTTGGAAGCCAATATTTAAGATCTATCTTCCTACATTACTCTCTCGGATCTGCAGTTATCCAGATTGTGTTTCTAATCCGTCTCCTACCTGTGTTTGTTAATATTTTTCACTACAGTATTTTGATGTTGAGGGCGGAAGTTATGCGTCGATTCCTTGGTAGATGTTCTAATGACCGTAGATGGATCGCTGTTCTGGATCGGGTTGATGGCTATTGTTACTGGGGAAAAATTGGATACATCCATCTTTTATGTATTGTTTTGTAAATGGTGTCATTGTACATGTGCGTGTATCGCAAGACTTACAAAAAAGGTTACTATTTCACTTCTTTGACCACATGAATTAGGGAATTATAAGTAAATATAGAGCTAATCAAACATTTGTAAAACTTAACTTAAAGTTAAATTGCTATTTTCCGAGATGAGAATTATTTTGAATAAATACTACTACTAATAATAATAATTACTATACTTCTGTTGCGTCAGTGTCCTCGAAAATAACTGAAACTAGCACGAGTCTCAGATGCGTGATTAAACAGGATGTCAGTGAAGATATTTCAGAAGTGGGACAGAATGGGAAAAGCAGTTCTGAGCACACTGAAGTTTTATAATATCCTTAGGTGAGATATCATCTTCATATAAATGATGGTCCAATTTGTGGCTGTTAATAAGTGAGCTAAGTGGTCTGGTATATAGAGTAAACATTAGTGGTCCAAGAACAGACCCTTGAGGAACGCCGCAAAACAAAGGCGCTGCCTTTGAAAAACATTTTCTTATTTTTATTGATTGAAACCTATTTATTAAGAATGAGCGGATCCAGATAAGTGCCGTGTCTGATATGTCATACCAATCAGAGAGGTGACCTAGAAGAACAGAATAATCAATGGTGTCAAAAGCTGCAGATAAATCTAATAGTGTTAGTGCTGTGACCTTTCATGTTTCGTGATATGTCGTTGTGAACTTATAGTAGAGCGGTTTGTGTAGAGTGATATTGTTTGTAAGTGGACTGAAAAACATTAGATTGTTGATTACAGTTTAAGTGGACATTCAAACGACAGGATACGACTTTTTCTAATACTTTAGATATGAAAGATAGATTAGAAATAGATGTTTAGGTCATTTGTTGGAAAAGATGTTTTCTTAAGAAGAGGATTTACATGGGCATGTTTAATATGAGAAGGGTGCACTTCGGAACTTAGTGATAAATTTATTATCTTAGTAATTGGAACAATTAGTTTGTGGAGACAAGATTTTAGCAGAAATGTTTGGGTAGGATCAAGTTCACAGGACTTATTAGGGGATGATCAAATCAGTTTAGAAACTTCAGTAAGTGAGGCTGGTTTAAACACTGCAACGGTGACGTACAACTGGAAAATCAATATTAAACTGGAAACACAACCCGGGAAAGAAGCATGAATTTTGGTGATCTTATCTTTGAAATGTTTGGAAAAAGAATTGCTAAGTGAATTAGGAGAATCACGAGCGGGAAGAGAAACAGAAGCCTTTCTATGGAAAGTCCCATTTATACAGTTCCAGAGTTTGACGAGGATTATCAGAGTTGGTGATCATGTCGGATTTAGCTCTATTGCAGAAATGACACTGTTTAGTATATCTGTTAAGTTGTGTGCGTGATTTCCTCCATATACGTTCTAAATGAAATGTTTCATTAATAACCACTGAGAGTGAATTAGGTGCTTTAAATGGATCCCATTTACATATTGCTTAATGCTAAAATATAGCCTTAGGAAAGGAAAATATTTAGCAGAACAACCTAATTAAATCTTTCTAAACAATTACATCAACGAAGTACACTGAATTCGTTTGAAAGTGCACCCAGAAAAAAATTAAATTATTTAATAGCATAATTAAGACTTTGACTACCTACAATTATACTTTAAATTTCACAACCCTGCGGTTGATTATTAGTAGATTGACTAAAGTTTGGTGATTTTGTAATTAATGTTGATAATTTAGTTGATGAATTATTAACAATATGTGATTGCAATAAGTCGACCCAGGGAATCATTAGGCAAATTGTCGATCAATTTTATAGTTTTTAATTCTATATATTAATCATCTCGATTGATAAGAATTCCTTTAAATCTGTTGATCCTCCTTCATACATAGTTTGAACCCAGTTGCTAGAGGTCTGTCGCCAGCCACACTACCAACTGGGTCATAAAAATATGACTAGTTGCAGCGCTGTCTCGATGAAGTTATTGTCTCATTAAGACACCTGACTGATCCTAACAAAGCTGAAATATCGCTCATGTAGCACATTAGATATAAGTCTAACACTGTGCTATAAAACTTAAGGATAAAGTTCGAATACTAAAAATATCTATGTTCTCTAATGAACAATTGGTTTACATAGAAAAAAGACAAAACACAGTTCATTTTAACACAAAGATCGTGAATGAAATTCTTTTTTATAACCAGCTTTCGATATCTAAATATTTAGCGCACGCTCATAATGGTATCGTAATGAAGTCATTGTTTACACAAACAAAGCTACGTTAATGCATACCAATAACACAAATGTATAACTGATAAAATGCGCTTTTATTACCTTGGACAATTGATAATTGTTAATAATATAATACAGTGTGATGGCGCAGTTAGAGCGTAGGACTCTTAGCTGAAGGGTCGCGGGTATGAGGCTCCGGGAGCTGCAATACTGTCATGTTGGCGACTGATTCACTCGTCGATAAAAATGAGAACCCGATAGGAGGTGATGGCTATGTATTTGAGTAACGTTTTGCGCCTTTAATGTCAGCATGCGTTGTATGCTCCTTTGGGAGTTGGGGTAGGTGCTGGATTGAAGCAAATCTGAGTCAGGGATAAAAATATGTATAGAACATCCCAGAACAACACAGTTGAATGTGGTGTTATATAAATCACACGTTATTATTGTCCTAGAATTGCTTTCTCTATATCTGTATTTTTATATCCTTACTCAAACCGATAAACATAATGTATTATTCCACTTTAATTAGTACATAATTTCTTTTCAGTTGGATCGTTATATTTCGATTAAATAACAATATTTTATCATCGTAAAAACTAACATCGTGTAAAGTTTATTTTCTTATCGTGTTAATGTTGAATGTTATAACAACGTTGATCTGACGTTAAATAATAACAGTTCAAGGTTTTTGTAAGCTCAAACAATATTTATACGTCAGTGAAGTATCAATAGCTTACTTCTTTTCCCCCCTGTTGATACAACATAGAGTACTGACGGGTAGAGCAATCATTGTTAAAAAGTAATATTTAATTTGCAAAACCTAAAACTTCGTACATATAATATTGTTTTTATTAATTTATTGCAATCTGTAAAAAATACAGTAGGAGACAAATTACAGAGACATGTCTCTCATTTTTATTTCATTGTTAGGCCTAACAAATATCTCGCAATAGCTAAATATAAGGAAATTATTTTTAGTCCTAAATTTAACCACGTATGATCAGTTTAATTTACATATTATTGTCAACGGAAAATAGCATGGAGAAGTGATCTTCATTTTAGTATTCTGATGGCCTCGGCTTACGGTTATAATCAACGTTAATGTTTACCTTTTGATGAACGTAGAATGCTTTGTATTTATATTTGTATGAAGTTTGGTGGATAGAATCCTGTGAAAGGAAATAAATTTTGATATGACTTCCATTTATATTAAATAATCGGTCATATATAGTACGTAGGTCGTTGTTTAGTAATGTCTGATGTGTTGATGAGTGAGAAGGACATGTAATGGGTAATAGACGTGTTGAGGGATCGGTGACAACTGTCTGTTTATAGCAACGGCCTACATGCAGTAAGTTGATCAACATCTGTCCGGATTATACTCGACTGCGTATATTGCCCTAGAAGCTGTCAATAAAGAATTTCTAACTCGGCGTCAGGTACACGAGATCAACATAAATTATTATCCTTACATTAAGAAAGATCCAATAAAAACGTGTAAATATTGCTTTTGAGAGGTTTACATATTTCCGGGTAAATTGTTTTGGCTAAAACTAAACAGAGAACTTATTGTAATGTTAGTTAACAATGTCAAATGTGTCATCAATCGTGTACACATACACATACACACATATACTTATTAGCTAATCAAAAAGCCAATAAAACCTTTAGATAACTATTGTAGCGATTGGATCAAGATTGTCGTTATTATTACTAAATGCAGACTAGATTAATGTAACAGTTAATACATAATGGTGTATAGCCCAAATTAATGAAATTTTCCATTATTTCAACATGGAAAGAAATTCATTCCAAGGAAAAAAGCTGAGGGAGGTAGAAAGGATTAATTTTCTTCGGGAGAGACTCCATAATTTCTATATAGGAGAATATTGATTTTTCTCCTTTAAGTAGTGTTCGATTTAAAGTCTATGTTAAATACCATTAGAACTAATAATAATATTACAAGAACATCCACAACTCAATAGTTTTATTTGCTTCGCTTTAATATTTATCTGGGAAAGTCTGAATTAGATGATGATGATGCCAAACCACTAGATGTCGCCACTACCGAATGTCTTCAACCTAATAATTGAACAAAGCTTCAAATCCACATGATTAGTGGATGTTATAATATAGTTTACCTGACCATTAACCAGAAAACAATATTTATTTAGGTTTCATCTTTAGCGGACATATTTGACAATATCTGAATTCTCACGGAGATGTGAAATTAAAAATATTGATTAAAACCTTCAATATTTATGTTTTCATTATTTTTATCTTGCTCTTTTACATCTGCATTCAAAGGATGGGGTTGTGTTATCGAATTAAAATAATCCAACCGAAGTAAAATTAAATAAATCATTTAGGTGTATTAACAAAATTAAAATACAATATACGTTATTATTTATACGCTTGCAAATTCCGCAATATTATTATAATTGTGTATTTATATTTAATCGCGTATTAAGCAGATTAAATTTAATTCACCCATACTGAAATACAAAAATGTGAACCTGTGTCAAAGGTTTCCCGTGAAACTATAATATTTGCCCAAAACAGCAAGATAGTGGCTAAATAGTGCGATATTCCGGTTATTCATGCTTCATACACATAGACCACTGTGTTCAAATTCACGAAACGGGATGTGTTTCACTTCGCTTGTTGTTGCTAATAACACCTACTCTAAGCAAATGCCGCTTCAAATACTTGATGAGTAATGTTCAATCGTTACTGTGCGTACGCACAGCCTTTGGCTAGTAAATACATTGATGACGCTTTCCCATGTCTGATTGGCGAAGTGTCATACTCCATCACCTGTCTTCCTTGCATTTATTCACTTTGTATCAATTCTTGTCTTGGCATGAAGTTCTGACAGGAATGTCACATTTGAAATGATTATGAAATGCTATACTGACGTTTTGATGGTAACGATCCCTCATACACATGATCCCTTTGGAGTTCAATTGAAACATTAAAATCATTCCACAGGAATGGTATTTGTAACTCTTCAGAAAGTGTTTGATATGGTTGACCATGGAATGCTATTAATGAAGCTTAACGCTCTGGGACGTCAGAAGTTTGCAATTTAATGATTTTAGTTGTATGTACCAACCACTGTTACTTGTGGGTTGAAACTGTACTCTTCCTTTCAGGTTACATTTGCCGGAGAATAACGTCATAAGGTTTATGCTAAATGCTCACATAGTATAGAATTCTAGGCAGCAATTCTATTTATTAATTTGCGCGTTCCTTCACACACAGAAGACGGAAGACTCGGTGTAGTTTGCTGCTACGTCTAGCAGGGTTTATTTCCACTATAGAAAAGATCTATCTGGTAACATGCGTCGCTATATCTAGCTGCGAGAGACACTGCTTCGTTCACATAGGCTGTGCCAAACAAGCGACAGCCTGGGGATACTCCCCGAACTACAAGCAAGCAAGCAAGCAAGCAAGCAAGCAATGCTTCGTTCACTGCTCTATTCACTGTTTATTCACTGTCTCCCGTGAGTTTGCTTGTAGATCGGGGAGTATCCCCAGACTGTCGCTTGTTTGGCACAGCCTGAATTCTCCCATGAGTTTGCTTGTAGTTCGGGGAGTATCCCCAGGCACAGCCTATCTCCCATGAGTTTTGGTTTTATTGTTCGGGGAGAATCCCCAGGCTGTCGCTTAATCAGCACAGCCCCATGAGTTTGGTTTGGTTTTGTTGTTCGGGGAGAATCCCCAGGCTGTCGCTTAATCAGCACAGCCTATATGTTGGAGTGGTTGAGAAATCTACTCCCCCCACCACTCACAGGGGAGCAGTACGGAAAGATGGAGCCGAAATACCCTGAGGGTGGTCACTGCCAGAGTGTTTTACGTCCTCAGGGTTTTTTTAACGTCCCCCTTTATTTTAAATAATTCAGTGGAGACGGCAGCGCCATTTAACGTGGTCACCCACCCACGATGTTGTGAGCCGAGAAATTAATCCCTGGAAAAGTTTCGACCTCTTACGGGGTTATAACCTGCGACCGTTGGCACCAAGTGCCGGGTACTTAACCGCTAGGCCACCGGAGCTCACTATATGATAATTGTTTATGGTGTAGACTTATTTATATTGAATTTTACATCCTTTTTAGTAAATGTTTTATATGAAATACTTTTCAAAACATCATCTCTCTTTATTGTTATTTTCTATCACTTTCATGCCTGTTGAGAGCAGACCTTACACCCTCTCCAACAGATTGCCACAAATATGCAATTCAATTCTAAAATACCATCAAATGTCACCGATTTTTTTTCATGTAAATATATGATGAAATACTTTGATTAAAACACATTCATGTTCATGATATATCTTGTTACGCATAATATACAACTGGTATTATTTTGGCATCTCAAGCGGGCGAAAATAGGGTAAAATAGGGTAACCTAGCAACAAAAAAGGGTCAATTCAATTCCGGAATTGGAATTGATGGTCAATTCCAATTCCGGAATTGGAATTGATTATTTAAAAAAAAATTAATTGGAATTGAGAAATTTTGAATTGGAATTGAGAAATCTTGAATTGGAATTGAGAAACTTTGAATTTGAAGTTTCCTACAAAACAATTAAATCCTAAAATTAATATACCATTTTTACAATGTTAACACTTACATGTGGTGTTACCAATATACTGGAACCAAAATGATACAGAGCTTTGGTTCCTTATATCTGACACCACTATATAGCATACCTGTAATCTATATAGAGATATTGCTATTTAGGAATTAATTAATTTTATCATCTCACCGGGAATGCCCATCTGGAGCCAAAGATCGCCTCTCCTCTCCTCAAACTGTGACTACTATAGCTTGTCCCCAGACCTAACTTTTTAATAACCATTTGAAAGATTTTGTAAACTTACAATATGTCACTGGTTTAGTACCCAGCAGGGTTGTAAAAGTAAATACAGGATCTGACCCCTGCTGGGTGGAGCTAAGAAAATACATTCGTTTCAAGGTTCCTACTGCAGTGGAATATAAGCACACCTTTGATGATTAGAAAACCTACTCTTACATGGGGATGCACCCAAGACTATGATCCACCACGTGATATAATACCTCTTTAGCTAAAAGCGCCTTGTGGTTAGGCTTGTGCTAATTTGACCATATTAACACTTACATGTGCTGTTACCAATATACTGGAACCAAATTTATCCAGAACTTTGGTTCCTTATATATATATATATATATATATCAAATATGCACACTGACTGTGACATCGTACATGTGCATTTAACCAATTAAAATGGTCTGGATACCTTGGGCTCCACCCACAACATGGTGACACCACCACATAGCATGCCTGTAATCTATATAGAGATATTGCTATTTAGGAATGTACCCCCTTCAATGTTTAGAACAGGCAAAATTAAATTAAATCCACAAATTAATTTACCATTTAATTTTTTAATTCAGAAATATTTATTCCATGACATTCCCACTTGGAATATAAACTACTTTGTATTCCAAGTAGGTACTCGGAGTATCTACTCATGGTAAAAAATATTAGGCAAAAAAGAGTTGGAATTGGAATTGAAAATTTTGGAATTGGAATTGATAAATTTGAGGTGGAATTGGAATTGAGCAAATGGAATTGAGTGGACTTGGAATTGGATTTGACCCCATGTCTGCATTGTTATATAATACCCCCCTCTCTCTGATAAACCGCCTACAGCTAAAAGGTAACATATGACACCAGTTTTGTTCCAGTTGAACTGGCTTCCTGTACATTTCGGATCATTGTACAAGATCCTATTTCTTACATTCAAAGTACTGACTGGAACAGCAACAGTATATCTAAGCGATCTGATCGAAAAATATATACCAGTGAGAATGCTCCGATCTCAGTCCTATTCACTTTTGAGTGTGCCAAGAAGCCATACAGCAATGTACGGAGAGAGATCCTCCCGAACATCAGCTCCCAGGCTGTAGAACGAGTTGCCAAACCACATTAAACACGCAGCAAGTAAAGACACATTTCATAAGGTTCTTAAAACCCATTTATTTAAATTGGCGTATTTATAATATTAAACCAGTTTATTATGTATGGAATGTATTTGATCTATATGAGCTCAGAATATGCTTTAAATGTGTTTTAAATGTTAAGCGCCTTAGAGCAATTTTGGTTGAATATTATTATTATTATTACAATTATTATTATTATTATTAGATCCACTGATAAAAACAGAATCAATAATCTGTAGCTCTTTAGAATAAAAATAAAAATAGGAGTTAATACATTATTAGTATTATTATTATTATTACGTTAGCTCTCACCAGATGACTAAGGCCAGGTTTCACAGAAATAAAATCCATCTTGTTATTATACATTGAGATGTAAAATTTTCTGGATATAAAGGTATTGGTATGTGATATGGAAAAATGTAATGTTGACATAATTATTCACATGTCACATTATCCAAAATGGCCGATAAATACGAATGTTTA
Organism: Paralvinella palmiformis; assembly: GCA_025642065.1. Classification (NCBI taxonomy): domain Eukaryota; kingdom Metazoa; phylum Annelida; class Polychaeta; order Terebellida; family Alvinellidae; genus Paralvinella; species Paralvinella palmiformis. The sequence continues at coordinate 547,366 of JAODUP010000061.1, forward strand.
TTCATAATCGCAACTAAACATATGTTCGCATTTATACAAAATACCTTGTACTTCAGCAAATAATAAGGCATTATCAATTATTATAGTTTATATGATTCGTTAAGCAATATTCCATAATCATACCAAGTTTCAACAATTATATTATCAGTTCAACTACTTTGTCAAACAAACGCTTATCCTTACGTTTTGCGCATGATCACAACAATCCAACTTACTTATCTCTACACATGTGTTAACCTTGAGTTTCTGCGTTTGTAACAGTTCAGAACCTCTTTGGGTCTACATCAGCCAAGTAGCACGTGTACCCGAGATTATGTTTCTCCTCCGACCACCTGAAAATGCAAAGGATATTCTCGGGATCCAGTTGACCGGCATTACCCTCATGATTCTTAGCACATCTGGGTTCATGTTTAGAGTACCAGGCTGCAAATGGGCCAGCATCACTTTATGGTGAAAAATGCATGAAAATCCGTTCAGTCGATCGCAAATAAATGCGATTATAAATGCTCCTTATAGGAGGCCATTATAGTGGTATTTTGGGGCTGGTTATAGAAGTATTTGTCCTGTGATATACAAAATAATTTGCACCTTTTGTAAGTCACTAACATCTAAAAGTGATACCTGATTAGATGGTGAAGAAGTGACTCATTATTTTGAATACATAATTTCTGTGTCCCATCAAATGCAATCAGCAGAATACAAACAAGCGTTTGGTGCAAATACCCCCCCCCCCCCCTAAATAATCATAATAATCTACAAATTCTATACTCGTTCGTTCTAATTTTTATTTCGACAGTATTTAAATTCGTGTCGTCTGCGTGTTTAGAATCGAGCTGATATCAGAAGCATCTCAGCAAAATCCATGTCTGAAATAATACCGCGTCTAACATAATTAATTTCTTTCTTATAAAACTCATTTAATGCTGACCACTAAAACAGTCTTTTCACATTTTAAAATAAATAAACAATACCTGAACATGACTGTAACAGATATGATCTACTAAATAACAAGGAAATATGGAACAATTTCTATATTTTTATGGAAAGATGAAAACAAACAAACCTAAGTGACGGTAAAGCATTATTTAGAACGAGCTTCAAGTACATGCTATCGGCATTGAAGGAGACGGGTTCAAATGTTTACCGTACTGTTTACTTACCTGGATATAGACAACGACTAGTTCCAGAACAATACATAAATGATGGACGTATTCCATTTCGTTCCCAAAAACAAAAGCCATCAAGTATATCAAGAACGGCGATCCATCCAATGTCATTATGACAGCCACTATGTTTCCAATAGGCATAGAATCGACGCGTGACGTTACGGTAGATCTGCACAAAGCTAAAGCCAAATAAATGATCCTGTAAGTGATGATCCAGGTAGATGATTTAAAAACAAATTCAGGAATATTGGATAGGGATTATTTTCTACTCGTCAATGACCAATATTTAAATACCAACAATTGAAATTATATATACTATTTCGATGGACATCCCATCTGAATGGTAATAATTTAATTAATACAGGCACACACTAACTAAGTGTGGGTTGTGGCATCCTTCACTAAAGTTTTAGCCCTGCCCAACTCGTTTCCTAGTAAACAGCTATTCTTCCGAAAGACCAGCTCCCGCAATAAGTTTTAGAATTTTCTCTAAAGACAATGTATTAACTCCTTTTTTTTATTCTAAAGAGCTACAGATAATTGATTCTCTTGTGATCAGTGTATCTAATAATAATAATAATAATAATAATAATAACCACTTCTATTACTACTACTACTGTTGTTGTTATTGATGCAGCTGATCGTAATCATGATATAAATACCCTGAAATAGAGTAAGAAGCTGGAGATTCTGGATTGTAGAGACTATCCATCAGGTCGACGTATGTTGATTCGATGATCCGGTCACGTGAGAACCAATTGGATCGAGTTGATCCCGATGCTGTGAAGGTGATGTAAGTCATTTGTTTGTGATCGTTAACCATTGATACCTTCACCTAGAATTGTATAGATTTATATTTGATTAAATACCTTAATATTATGATATGTTAATGTCAACTGGTATATATATATATATATATATATATAGAGAGAGAGAGAGAGAGAGAGAGGGGGGGAGAGAGAGATAGAGAGAGAGAGAGAAGGACTAAGTTTAGATCCTTTTAGATCCGAGTCATCTTCTGTTCGATATCATTACCTCTTTAATGAACGGCCAGATAGTAGGCTGTAGTAACAAATGGGAAGGACCTTCATCTGTGTTTATGTTGTTAATGTTGTTGGTGGTCCAAGCACTATAAACGTCCAATCCGGATTCACTATAAGCACGGAATATTGGGATCCAGTCTTGTATCGAAAGCTGTAAGTTAACAAAATTATTGATTTGAAGGTTATCACTTAAGGTTCAAACTTGATGGTCAAAGATAGCCGAGTCATAGAGTGGAGTGACTTGAAAGCAAAGTTTCTTAGATTGCGATTGCGACGAATTCTATTGACCTTTCTTGTTCCAATAGGCTGCGAGATGATAAGTTACCGTGGATATGCGCTTAGATATGGCCTACACGTCGGGAATTAAACTTAGCGCACAATTATACAGATCCATACGATGTATGACAAGAGACGAGTAAGAATATTAGATTTATGGTAATGTAAAATAATATTTTGGATTTTGAAATCTTAACTTCATTATTGTTTGTGGAAATGTGTTTAGAAATTTGATTTAGATTGCATACGATATTTAGCCTATTTTCAAAACACAAAAGGGTACGACGTATATCACTCCCATTTCTCCACCAGTAACCAGTCTTCGTGTTATCGCAGCATCCTTCATTATCCATATTCTCGCCATATAAAGTACACCATCCATCTGTGTACTCCGCTGTCTGACTTGGCCAATCCGTCTCTCTATGGGTAAGCCACAATAGTGCACAATGGATTTCACCACTGGCTGGCAACCGTGTCAAAGGCTTAAAAGAGAGCAGCATTAATTGATTCGTCCCACACCATTTGACAACTTCACCACCATTTGTAGTCATTAAGAAGAAAAGCAAACAACTAATTAAGGTTTTATCTTGGCGTGCCATGAGCAACATTTCGGTTTCACGTTTTCCTCGTTTAGCCTTCTACTGCAGCCATATATGAGACAATTAAGAGGACTCGGCTAGGTAAATAGCAGGTATGGTGTTTGTATATATATATATATATATATATATATATATATTTGTGTGTGTGTGTGTGCGTGTGTGTGTGTGTGCGTGCCTGTGCGTGTTAACCCGTGACGTTATTCTATTCTGTTTACCCGGATGTGACTTATTTTATTTACACGTTTTATTTACAATGTGAATCTGATATAGTGATAGCTGTACATAGGTGGTATATATATTTACTTGACAAACGTAAGGTCATCATCGGTCAAACAGCTTTGTGTTTATGGTGTCGGTGTTGTGTTTCCCACCTTCGTGTTTTCCTGTAAAAAGCAATCGACCAAACGGAAGAAGAAAAAAAAACGGTTTTATTTCCAAATAAGCCTGAAGCATGATGACGTCAAAAACCAAAACAAACTAGCCGCGCTTTGCATTGTGGGATTTATAGAAGGGTCCGCTGAGCGATAATACCGTGATAATCCCGCCAGCAAGTGACAAGTCAAAAAATGAACGCAGCTAACAAAATATTTAACTGCACACGAATTTGGAGAACCGATATACCAGAATTTATCATCGCATCGGAACGAAATTAAAAATAAATAAATTATATAACACAATGAAGGCTGTTGTTATCATAATCTAATACGATACGTTAGTATTACCAATTAAACTAGAAACTAACGTTTAATAAACAGAAGACGTGATTTGAAGATTGAGCTGAAGTTGTATGTGTAAAAAGAGTATTAAAACGACGAATATGTTCGGTTGATATTCACTCTATTAGTGCTAATTATATTCGTGTAAGGTAATAGAGATCGTTTTGGTTGACTCTGTACGTCAAATGTTTGTAATATCAGTACTCATCAAGAGGCCATTGTTCGTCGAGACAATTAAACGCTTTTGGTTCCAGTTTCATTGTAGGCACGCATTTATGTTAGACACAAAAATATAGAAATTAATTTTGATTAAAATATGTGTTAATGTATGAGATCCAAAATACGGATCTAGATGGGGTAGAGAGAAATACTCCTGTAGCAGACATAGTTCTAGTCTAAAAAAATTAACATAGCTTTAACAGCGCCGAAGCTATGACGTCACGGTCTGCATTAGCACATACGTCAGTTTACTAATAGCAATTAAGCTAGTTTAGTTTTAATAAAAGTCGCTTCATGATAGTGACAGTTGATCTGACCAGGGTGTGTTACTCTCGGATACCAAGCCTGTAGGTGAATCGCCTTTTAGCGTTTTGTTGCATGGTGACTCGGGGACTGGTAGGACATTATACATGTCTCAGCATGATAAGTTAGCTTTCTGAATTTAGATATCTGATGAATCGTCCATAGTTTGAATTCACGATTTGAGATTCTCTGTGCCAGTGCCTAATTCCATCCTGCTAGACCAGACACTCATACATACAAATATATACACCTATCGTACACTTCTTCCTATCCTCTTCATCCCCAGTGGGACATAAGGCTACAACAACAATGTAACCATTCCATAAAAGATCATTGTCATTTGGTTTGAGTTCTACCGAATTTCAATTCAGGTTTAATATTTATGGTGAATCTAGTATTATACTTAAAAAAGTTTCTTTATATTAGTAGGTACATTTGATGTGCTTAATATAATTTGCTCATTAGCTATTCTAATAATTCTTTTTCACAAATTAGCAAATTTATTAATCCTGTTTCTAAAGTAGCACCTGGATTCATTATTAAATTATTAACACAAAAGTGACGTATATATTTAGGAAAAGGAAGAATTTATGTTAAACGACAGACTTCATGCGGTTATCATTCAGAAAGTATTTCAATCTATAAATTACTGAAATGTGTTCAACAAAAGATAATTAGTTTAGTCATTTCAGAGTGATTTACATTGAACTTTACTTGAAAAATTGAGAACTATATATTCCTAGTTTTTAGTTTAGTTTATTGGTTTATTTGATCATTATTTTGTTTTTGTTTTTAGAGTTACTTAACCATAAGCTAAATGTTTATTTTATTTAAAATATCTAACATTTTCCATATTTATAGACAAAAAACTAAAATAAGATTGGGATTAACTTCAAACAACACAAATTAAATTTGTGTTGAAAAATATTTGCTAAATCATCACAGAAGAAATATACGGGCATGAAATCGATTTTTACAAAATATCCCATACAGGAAACTTTTAAACTGATCTAATATCTTTATATATAATAGAATTATCGCTTTGATAAATATAATCGTTTAACTAATATACATGAATTCCATACTAAGATACTTAGGAAATTATAATGACATATTGTATCAAAATACTGTTATTTTCTATTGAATTTTGTATGAAGAGAAGTAATATAGAAATAGGTCTGTAATATTTCCCACTTTTGAATAATAGTATGGTTTTGTTGTTGTTGTGATTTTCATGTTTTTTTTTCTATGGTTTTATTATTATTATTATTTTATTCAACTTCCATGGAATGGAGAAAAATACAAGCTTAATACAACAATAACTTTTAAGAAGATTTCGTTAAAAGTTTATCTAAAAGATTCTCGTTTTATTATGTTTAACTATATCTTTTTATAATAACCACATTTATATAATTGTAACCAGAAGAGTACAGTTTAAATCCAATTTGGATGATTTTGGTTCAATATTTACAACCAAATAATCGAAAGAGTTAGACACTTAGCCATTACAAACATTATTAGTCTCTTCCAAGTATCTTACACGTAGTTTTTTACACTGAAGTTTTATATAGAGTTTTTGCTTCTTTTAATACAACTTTAACCACGTGGTATTACATTTTCACAACATTTCAACTTCAATTAGGAACATGTATTATTCTAGAATCAATAAAATATTGTTAATATCTCTTTTATCAAGGTAAATATTATCAGTACTGAATATATCATATTTTGTTAAATTAGCAGTGAAATTATGTCATTACTATTATTTCTATTATATCATAGAAAACGTTTGAATGTTTAGCCTCTTGCTGTTTTACATTTTTAGATTGTACCAAATATTCGTATACGTAATTGAATAGTGTATCATTTGTCTTCTGGATGTTCTCTTTCGTGTAAAAATCTCTTTTTTACAATTCAATTCAATCAATTTATTTCAGAATATAAAATTCCATATACATATGAATTATGATACAGTGAAGTATTTAATACATAAGAAATTATAAATTGAGTATTTTCGTCCATCTATCGCAAGAGCTAGGATAGTAAAACAAACTGGAAACAATACATTGAACTAGCAAATTGCTAGTAGCACCTAAAAGTGTCTTAAAGCTAGAAAGTTTTTGTGAACCGGCACCCCAAATGAATCAATATTATCAGGGTTTTGGGGTGGGCTCTTCACGAGCCCTGACCGTCTGCTTTCTTGTATCGTTATTTTATATACCGGGGCCCCATTTAAAGTTCATGCTTCCGTCTAACACACACATCAGCAATTGAGACTCGATAAGTCATGATCCGTTTATTCACGATCCATTGTTAATGAATACCAATGATCCATTTATGATATTCACATTTCCATTTTCAATAACATCACAAGTCACTTTTACAACAATTCACTTTTCGAATACATTCACCGAGATCCAAACAAAAACTGATTTAAATTTTGAAAAGGGTTGCCAGCTCTAAGCTGGGTCAGAGGTTACATGGATTACGAAACAGCCAATGAGAATTATTCAGGTCCCTCGCCAAATCCGAACAACAAAGCTTAAAGCCAATGACATTCGAATCTGGCAGGGGACTCATGAGTTTTCAATTTCAGTTTTAAATATTTCCAAACCGTTACAACATTTTAAATGTACCCGAGTTTGAACAGCAATTAATCATTTCTCTCTCAAAGCACATCAGTGTATAAAACAAAGAACATTTACAATCCATATACATAGATATAGTAATATAACAATCTTCAATTATTCAAACTCTGATAATATTATTATTGACCTAAATTGCAGACGTACTCTCCCCCCTTAAAATACCAATTTTGTTTTGGTATATATCATTAAAGGCCACTACAACACGCTTATATGTATACTGTTTTATATGTTGACCACAAATGACAGCCATAGACATTGCAAAGGAATGGTCTAAATAATTTTACTTTAATACTGGAGAAACATGTTTTGAAATGACTGATAAGCATATTCCCTTTTGAATAAAGTGATTTAACATATCTCATATCATCATCATCATCATCATCATCATCATCATCCTGATGTTTGTCATATATAATTACACCTAAATATTTGTTACTTGTCACTGAAGTCAGAGGTACATCATTAAAGCAGAGAGTAGGTACAAATAAACCATTCAGTGAATATGGTTTGAAACATATATACTTTGCCTTTTTCTCATTAAAAATAATAAAATTTGAAACAGCAAAGTCAGCACAAATATAAACAGTTCCTGGGGAGTTTTATTTGAGGGAGCTATGATACAGGTATAATCCGCGTACATTAAATGATTTTTGATGATGCTATTCATACTACAACCAATATAACTTTGATTCAAGTTGCAACTGAGCTCATCCATGTATATATATCAAACAACACAGGTGACATAATTCCATCCTGTCTTACACCCTGTCTTAGACACAGTAACGAATTGGTAGAATTGGTTACCCCAAGGTACACAAACTGTTTGTTGACAATACCAGAATATGAGAAGACGGATCACAGTAACATCATTATTATGTTTAATAAGTTTCTTAAAGAGACACCAATGATTAATACGATCAAATGTTTTTGAAGCATCAAGATAACAAATATATACTGGACTAGAGCGTTGATTATAATATTCTGTTATCTGTTTGAGAGTGTACACACACATGTTTGTATCATGTTTACTTTTAAATCCAAACTGATTACTAGAAGTTTCCAACTGAAACTGTAGTCTATCCAACAATAAGAGTTACAAGATCTTGGAAACAACACTAGTAATGGCGATAGCTAGGCCTGTAATTGCCTTTGTCTTAATTAAGACCTTTTTTTGTTCTTTATAATAGGAACAATAATAGTCTCCATAAGCATACAAGGTAGATAGTTGTGTAGAAACATGGCATTAAACAACATTGATAACAAACTAGTAACCTTAGAGTGTGCATACTTAACGTGTTCACCTTGCATCGAGTCAGTCAGTACCTGGATTTTACCGATTTTAAGGTTATTAATCGCATGCTTCACATCTAGTGCAGAGAACCATGAGAATACTGATTGTGGGTGTACAATATCATTAATGATAGATTCAACGTAGGGTTAATTAGAAGTATTTCCATTTGAGTTCAACAACTTGTAATGTACCACACCTTACTTATATTATTTTCACCTGTAACACCATTTATTGTTGATGTCAGAACATTACTATCAGTACGATTCACCTTCCTCACTTCCTTCCAAAAACATACATTATCATTTAACAGAAGCTTATTTGCTAAAGCACCAGCTCGATATTCACTGGATTTGCAAAACGCAAACATTATTTGAATCTAGCACGCAATGAATTCATGATGTCAGATGTGGGTCCAGATCAAGGCTTAGAGTTAGACTGCCAAAGTAAAAACGACTCCCCGGCATCTGCAGTAAGCCGTTTTAACATAGTCATTCCACGTAGCTATAGGCTGAAATTTTCCTTTTGTTCTCACAACAGGAATCAAATTGTAACTAGAGTCACACAGAGGCTTAATGATACATAAATATATATCGTCTATAGATAATTTATGATCTGAATTATTACATGATATTTCACTGCAACTAAGCATATCATAATCAAGAGTAATATTACACAACAACTGAGAAGTTTTATTGTGATATCCATCAATTGAAGGAGAGTCGACGGAGGACCAATGAATACGTGGAATAATATTACATTCGTTACCTTCCATAACATGGAAACACTCACAGTTCAAAAGTAACAATAGTGGGAGATGATCAGAATACACAAAACTGTTTACAAATTCAATATGTTCTATAATAACCCGGCCAGTGCTGGTTATAAGTATATGATCCAACCAGCTCTAGATTCCTTATTATTATAACATTTCCGGTTGGTATTTATTAGATTAAACATTTATACTAGAAATATAACCATTATCAAAAGATAATTTGTTTATGTTTTATCATGTCTTATATTTCCAACAACTTTTTATTTAAATTGGACAGAAAATTAATGGGTATAACAATCTTGATGTAGGTTTGATAATATCGATTCATTTCTATTTTAATCTCTGAACATGTATGTGCAGTTAAACTATTAATATCCACGATATATACATGTATAATTATAGACTATATACCAATATCACTGCTTCCGTCGACTTCTAAAATATTAGAGAAGGCAGTCCATCAGAGACTATATGAAATCTGCAAAAATAAACATATTCTTTTTGGAGATCAATATGTCCCAAACGTTCGCCTAGATGCAATAACCGAATTTGCATCACATGTTTCCAAGGCAATGGAAAACAAAATTACCACAATGTCAGTGTTTCTAGATCTCTCCCAGGCTTCTGATCCTATAGATCATAATATCTTGTTGGGGGAAAAAACGTCATTTTTATGGTATTCGACGGATATCCTTGGAGTGGTTCAGGAACTACCTGACTGACAGAACACAGTTTGTATCGTACAAAAACAAACAATCTACTCCGTATGACGTCACCTGCGAAGTCCAACGGGGAAGTGTGCTCGGTCCACTTCTATTTATTGTTTACATCAAGGATTTACGGAATGCATTATTGCATTCAAAATGCATACTATTTACTGATGATACCACTGTGTATCATACATCAAATAACCTAGAAACGTTACGTGAAAACGTTGAGTATGATCTGATTTCTTTATCGGATTGGTTTCGAGCCAATAAGCTATCTTTATAAATGTGCTGAAAACTAATTTTATATTATTTGCGCCTAAACACGTCACTTGGTAATGATGATATACTAATAACAATAATAATAATAATAGGTGACATTTATATAGCGCCTTATTAAGCTAGATAGCTGCTGTAAGGCGCGTTATAGTATTATTATCCCTGACTCAGACCTGTTCCAATCCAGCACACACCTCAACTCCCAAGGGAGCATACAACGCATGCTGCCATTATAGGCGCAAAGCGTCACTCAAACACATATCCATCACGTCCTGTCATAATGTCATTTCCATTCGTCTAGGTGAAGAAATCATCACACGTGTAGATTATGCTAAATTTATCGGTATATATATTGACGAGTTACTTGAAAGGGGCTATAACAATGTTTATATTAGCAAGAAAATTACCTGTGCTATATATGCAATAAAATCTGCGAACAAATATCTGTCTGTTGAACATCTGAAATCCCCCTATTTTAGTTTTGTTCACTCTTATTTGTCGTATGGAGCAATGATCTGGAGCTCTGCGTATCAGTTTAGGCTAAATAAAATGGAAATGTTGCAGAAAAAGGCTATCCGTAATGTATGCAAGGCTAAATATAATACACCCAGCTCACCTCTATTTTAGCAATTAGCTAATATATTCAACATAGAGGTAAGGAATTTGTGTTATGTATACTAAGGACATGCTTGCTGGAGGATCGTTAAAGGTCAGAGAAAAAAATTCCCAAATTAGTCAAAATGTCAGTGTTATTTATTAAAATCCATTTCATTGAGATATATTTAATTTGTTTCCTAGAAATAAAGTTACAGTGGTTTTAAAACTTGCTTTGCTAGCATCTTACATAGACAAATATGCCACGGCTTTAATCGAGAATCTTCGGAAAACTTCGGAATGTGACGTCATGTTTGACAAACATAGATACCAAACACTCCACGTGACCCTGTTTAACCTGAGTGACGTGTTCCATATTGTCTTTATTAAACATATAAAATGGTGTATTGTGTCGCATACAATTGTCCAAAGAAACATACATCAAATACCAATGATTATATCCGACGTGTAAGTGTCATCAAAACCCGGCCCCAAAACAACAACAACAACCCGAAATTTACCAAACAAAAATGGCTAAAAAGACGGCACATCCCTGTTTAAACTATTACGGGTCAAACATGGAAGAGCCTCATGCATCCACTTTATTTAAAATGAAGTAATAATAATAATAATGTATATTTAATAAAGCGCCCTTACTAGCAGGAGCCATTCAAAGGCGCTATACAAATAATATGTAATATAATAATACCCCAAATAATATGCAAAAACCCTACCATGTGCAAAAAGTGGCCATAAAACACCAATCATCATCATCATCATCATCATCATTATCTTCGTCGTATACTAGAGACAGGGTGTGTGTGTGTGTGTGTGTGGTGATGTGATACGAATCTAGGGTATGTAAAGTTGAACACTAATTATCGCTCACTGGTCCTTACACCAAAGACTATTTATAACAAGACGTGTTACTTCGCGTTTTAACATGGGGTGCCATTTTGAATTCATGGAGCGCCAGGGCCCTAGCGACCGGAGGTAGATTGTCACGGACAGCTCCCTTCGTTAACATGGCGCCTAATGGCACTGGTTCATTCTGCCCCGCTTTCGGCTGCAGTAACAGAAAAAGTATGCACAAATAAAGACATCCCCGAAAGGAAATGAAAGCTAGTGTAAAAATTTGATATGATCTTTTTTTATAGATAAAGGATATTTAAAAAATAAGCATAACAATTTGAAGTAGACACGTCCCCACTTGACATGACCCAAGCAGTAGGCCCAAGCAGGATCTATCTAGATCTATATTTGTTTCAGACAAAATCTTATTAAATTTTATTGAACAATATCAACCTATTAATCACAAAATGGGTATGTAAGATATACATAAGCTTACAGTTACATGTACTGGAGCCACTGAAGATGTTATGGGCGGAAGGTATATTTTATTTTATTATTGTTAATAATATAATTGGACTTCTAAAATTACATTACTATAATCAGATATTTTTTCCTAATTACAATAATTATAAGTAGCTGAGTATTTACATGATCCCCTGCACCCATAATTATTTTTAAACGTAATCAATTGGTACTTATTGATATATATGGACTTCTATTTATAATTTAAATGTTATGAAATTAATTATTAAATACCTCAACTAGTAGTAGAAACATTCATTTTGTTATTTTTTCTATTGACAGAAGTAAAAGATGGGTTATTAATTGTTGTCGTTCAGATAAATGATGATGAAAGATATAAATTACTTGAATACTAATTGTAGAATGTATGATATGCATTTCACTGAAACGGGCAAATTATCTAGAATGCTATTCTAACTATTTTTGATGCACCAAATCCACCACATGCATCCACTGAAATCAAAGAGGAATGTATTAACAGATAGGAGACCTATACAGGAGACAGGGCCAGCTGTGATGCTAATTAATATTTATAAATATTAATGGTGAAAATTGGTATTATAAAATTAATTAAATAAGAAACAAGGCATCAAACCTATGAAATTTTGTCAGCCCATTTCATATCTTAATACAAAAAAGGATTACCAGCACCTGAATTAGTACTTGAATGTTCAGCTCATGTGCTTTAATTGGTATACTTCTCTTCATAACTTAAATGCATATCAAATCAAATTCTTTAACCATGTATTTACACATTGTGTATGCACTTGGTTCAAGTGATTATTTTACAAGGTATTGTTCTGTTTCAGTCCTTGAAGTTCTATGATGATGAGATACCATGTAAACAGGCCAATCTCTTGGATACAGAGTTACTGGTGTTATCTGTTACAGTAGTTAATGCATGTGTCTATTACATCTCTGGGTATATTCTGTGCATTTGATAACAAATGACTGATTGTAACTATAGATAAACCCGTGGTACAACCGATTTGATGCCGCTTATTGTATGAAAGTACTAATTTCTCTATCTCTAACATGTTAACGCAAACATAAACATTCTTAATATTCCATGTATATTCTTTGTTCTCAACTGGGCAGGCCTATATTGCATGGTCTATATCATTGAGATGTAGACTTTAAATGAACTTATAATTTTTTTAGTTAATATATGATAAACGGACATGATGTCTATATGGTGAATTGTGTAATGGTTGCGTTATAATAGCTGTATATATATCATTATATGTATATATCCAAATAAATAAAAATGTATGGACTATGATAAACTGACATGATGAAAGTATGTTTGTATGCATTTACCTCATATATACCTAACTGTTTTCATTCAAATAAACTTACGCCTTCCACACACAAAGCTGTGAAATAACCTAAACCACGTTCAATTATTTTCTGATCAGCTGTCAAGTGATCGCAAATTGTAGGCTATGAATTAATTAAATGACTGGGCTGTGAAATCACTTAATTCTTTATTTAAAGGTTCAGAGCTTCGTTTCCTTCAATATCATGTGTGCACAATTAAAGTGTTTATTAATAAAAGAATATCACATGTGGACAACCAGAGAGCTTGTGTTTATCTGAGAAATACCTCCGGTCGCTGGTGGCGCCACTGGTTCAAAATTCAACATGGCGCGGCAAGAGTAATGCCTCTCTATATTTTAGCTCTCTGCTTAACCGGAAAACGTTTATTGTCCCTCGTGCCAAAACACACACCGTCACGAAATGGTGTCTTGCGAAGCCGTTACAACGAAATCGGGCTATACGAAATCAAGCGTTATACATAACACTTTCTCAGCCTTAAAAGAACTTAACCACCGTCTGGTTAATATATTAATTATACTTACAAGAATATATATATATATATATATATATATATATATATGTGTGTGTGTGTGTGTGTGTGTGTGTGCGGGCGCGCCCGTGTGTGTGTGTTTGTCATCGACCATATATCTCCATTAATACAGAGTAAAACTCTAGTTCCAGGTAGCTATCGATCTATTCCCATCATCTGATGTGAGTATATTGCTTGCGTTAGCGATAAGAATCAATGCCTAGATATTTGTATAATTGACTCACTCGTTATTATCTTTATTATATAATCTTATCCGCTGTACCTGTCTTATCTATATAGCTACACTAAACGAACCGATCATCCCTAACTCCGTAGGCTGTGTATGTGTATCTATGGGTGGTGTGTGTGTGTGTGTGTGTGTGTGTGTGTGTATTTGTGTGTGTGAGGGGGATTTCTAGAGTGTTTTACATCGTCAAAAACGTTGTAGCATCTTCGTGTTTTTCAGACCACGGTAAAGGAACACACTTGAACACGTTGTGATCTTATTTGATACGAGACTTGAACCTACGACACGTTTATCTGCCTCTAGTCCAGCGGTGTTTGGCAACACGTTTGTGTATGTTTACGAAGAACCGTAAGAGATGCCTTACAGAGGGAGAACGCTAATTAATTATTTAATTTTCTTCCTAACAACTACACAGGGCGAAATTGTGAATTGGTGCGGGACAAGCCAGTCAAAACTGAGACATTTCAAGCCTCAAACACAGTTGGTCGCCAGCAGCGAGATGCATTGTGTAATTTTGTTGCTTACTCATAAGGAGACAGATTGGCTAAGTCAGACAGCGGAGTACACAGACGGACTGTGTACTTTATATGGCGAGATCGTGGAATCTCAGGGATGTAGTGACAACACAAAGACTGGTTACTGGAGTAGAGATGTGAGCAATATTTTATTTAGTTTTGATGGAAAACTATGCAATTATAATATTAGTCTAATTATTTTATTGCATAACTCAAAGTGTCGGATTATATGGTACGTTCATATAATATCTACACAAGAAAGGATTGATAAAGCATCAAAAAATTGTACGCGAAATAAAATAACGTGACTAAGTCTAAGGTTAATAAATGCTGGTTAGGATCATTTATCCAATCCAAGCAGAATTAATGTAGAAGAGTATTTGTAATTAGGGTGTCATAATAATGCCATCTCTGTGGCCTTTTGAGTTATAGCGTGGAACATTCTTACTCGTGGTCGTGATGTGTGGGAGGTCGGAGGTTCGAATCCCGGCCGTGGCACTATAGTAGGAGGAGGCAACTGGCAAGATTTTCTCCGCT